>CBVK0100413935.1:0-19075 GCA_900067695.1 Picea abies
ACCTGGATTAGTCCAAAACCCTAATTCCTTAACCGGAAATAGAAAACCATCGGCAAAAACCATGTGCCGAAAACCACCTAATATCATGTGGTCCTGGAAATATGTCGTCTCGGAAATATGTCGGCCCGACGATAATATGTTGGCCCGACGAAAATATGTCGGCCCAAAATTTTTTTTTTCAGGGGCGCTGCCCCCGAACCCCCGCGCGGGGGGCTCCGCCCCCCTGCACCCCCCGAGGGGGGCCCTAGCGCCCCCCCTCTTACCCCCCTACGCGCCCGACGCAGGCACTCAGACACTACTACTCGTGCAAAGAATATAACACATACCCAATAGGGAGGAACGTGGCTATTCATTTTGTCTTCCCGCGGATTGGGTTCAGATATGTTGATCTATGCTTCTCTATTTTGAATGGCTATGTTGGATTGATGTCATATATCTGTTGAGTGATTATTCCTAATTGCAGTAATGTAAACTATTTGAATGATCATATATGTTCATTATGAGGAATATATGTGAAGGAAATCTATATTATATATATTTGTAATACGTTTGCTGGAATGTTCACATCAGATTGCTGAAAAATGTATAATTGTTGTAGAAGATAAAATAAAATATTTTCGTGGATATAATCCGTCTGTTGTCACGAAGTTCAAAAATAGGCATCCCAACCCTAGAATTGTCCCTCCGGTAAGAAAATGCTAAACGAAAGCACCTATAATTATCTTATATACATAAATAAGAAAAATGGAGATTAATGTCAGTAGGGCAAATCCTTTCTATAGTCAAGGACCGAGGAAGCCACACATAGATCCAACTGAACACCGGTATTTAATCACCAAACTCTTATGGAAGTGAAATTATATTTATGATGCACAGATCTAGTACTGTTGGTGTCTAATACACTGATTAAAATAGACTCTAAATGATTATAATAGATATTACTTTATACAGGAAAAAAAAATTGTTGTCCTATTGTACCCTTTTATAGATTCTATACGTATAAACTCATAAGTTTAGATTTTCAGAATTCTGTCAGGTAAACAGATATAGAGTCCTTCTACCCCTACTATTTTCATAGAATGAAAGTAAGAATACCAATACAAGGCAAAAATCTTAGAGTTATGAAAATAATGTGAATTTCGTCATTCAGGACTTGCTGTTACATTTATGCGAAGTTCCCTTGCTTTTCCAAACCCCGAAACCCCGAAGTACGGGTCCCACTTTCCTATCTTTCTCACAATTCAGAAGTTGTTGGATGTTGGATGTTGGATGTTGACTTTTGAAACCCTGAAACCCCAAATCCCGAAATCCTGAAGTGTTGGTCCCACATCCTTTCACCTTTTGGAATTCAGGAGTTGTTGTGTGTTGTTGTTTGGCATTTGAAACCCCGAAACCGCGAATCCTGAAATCCCAAAATGTTGGTCCCACATCCTTTCACTTTTTGGAATTCGGGAGTTGTTGTGCATTGTTGTTTGGTATTTGAAAACCCAAAACCCCGAATCCCGAAATCCCGAAGTGTTGGCCCCACATTCTTTCACCTTTCAAAATTCGGGAGTTGTTGTGTGTTGTTGTTTGGCATTTGAAACCCTAAAACCCCGAATCCTGAAATCTCGAAATGTTGGTTCCACATCCTTTTCACCTTTTCGAAATTCAGGAGTGGTTGTGTGTTGTTGTTTGGGTTTTTTTGAAACCGCAAAACCCTGAACCCCGAAATCCTGAAATGTTAGTTCCATGTTCCTTTTCACAATTTTGGGATTTGTTTGTGTTGATTTTTTGGCTTTCGAAGTCACAGGATTCCGAGCCTCGAAACCTCGAAATGCAGGTCTCACCTTTCCTTTTTCGCATTTTGGAAGTTTGCATATGTTGTTGTTCGGGTACTTGAGCTCACAAAGTCCTGAACCCTGAAACCCCGAAATGCGGTCCCCACTTTTCCTTTTTTCATTTCGGAAGCTCGTATATGTTGAAGGTTGGGACACTTGAACTCACGAAGTTTGAAACCTCGAAACCCCGAAGCGCTAGTCCAACCTTCCCTTTGTTTCGCATTTGGGAGGTTTGTATTTGTTGATGTTAGTTGTTGTATTCGCGAATTTCCAAACTCCGAAATCCCGAAATGCTGGTCACGTTTCGCGATTTCGAGAGTTGTTCTGTGTTGATGTTAGTTTTTGTATTCACTAAATCCTGAACTTCAAAATCCCAAAATGCTGGTCACCTTTAGCGATTTCAGGAATTGTTGTGAGTTGATGTTGGTTGTTGTACTCGCGAAATCCCGAACTCTGAAATCCCGACATGCTGGTCACTTTTCGCGATTTCGGGAGTTGTTGTGTGTTGATTGGAGAATATTCCTTCCGATTAGAGGTATGGAAGTAACAGACCTGTGTACAAGTCGCTCATATAGTTAAATCCGTGTTGGTTTTATAGACATCATCAAGTAAGAAAATATTGGTAATTTTTACAAGATTTTAAATAACATTGAAGGGAGGAGTATACACTCATTGTATCGTTGAGTAAGAAGTTTTAAGTTGCATAGTAAAGACAATAAACGACAGTAAGGTCTCTAACAAACTTTCAGACTCAAGATTTATAACAGAATACTTAATTTCTTGAATCTTGAAACTATGCAAGGATAATTGTACAAACAATTTTTTTTTTTTTGTGACAGTTTTTGAGGTACATTACATGCGAGGGGGTTGGTGTAGGGGTGGGACTAAGGAATATGACCTCTAGGAGAGAATTTCCTTTCTATAGCCAAATATCTTTGAAATGTTTTGTCTAAAGTTGGATTTTCAAACAACTCTACTTCTTGACGGAATTGAATTAATAAACCAACCACAAATTTTAATATGAGTACCTCTTCCAGATCTGGAACATGAAGTAAGAGGCACATCTTGCAGAAGAAGTCTATGTTGCCTTTCACTCCTTGTGAAGGGATTTGTCGAAGTTGGTGCCATTTTATCCATAAGGATTGAACATACCCAGGTGGGTAGAAGCGATTTATCAAAGCTTTGGAAAGTCGAGCCCAGGTTTTGATGGGCTTGAAAGTAGAGGATTTTGGAGCATCCCTAATATCTATCACAAATGTGGTCTTCTCTTGATCTGTATCCCACAAAGTTTGTGCCAGTCCTTCTGATTTCAAGGTGACAATATGGAGCTTTCTTTCCTCTGTAAGGCCTGAACATGTATTGAAATAGGTGGAGAGGCTACAGATACAATAATCCATAATTTCACCATTGGTTTGACCAACAAATTTGGGTAGTTGGATTCGAGTGTCCAACTGGAAAGGATCTGGATTGTTTTGTTGTTGCATTCTGAGAAGCACATTGAGGACAGAGGCAAGATATTGGACAAGATTTGATGTGTTAGAATCTGAGTCAACTGCCAAAGGATATTTGTGTGGAGGCATTGTGAGGCCAACTGAATAGAAAAGGTGCCCCTAGTTTGCAATGCTCAACAAAGGTCTCTGTTTTGAGAACTGAGGATGCAAAACCCTGAAGCAACGAAGATTGAATTGGTCCAGAGGGAGAGATCTATATTGCTTTAGATCTGTGGAAATCCTCTCTATGGAAATGGAGATGTGGGTGCCCTTGGGGCTTATGAGATTTTTTGAGCTTCTTGCATAAAAATGGAAACCCTAGAATGGGCAAAATTTGGACTATTTCATGAAAACCCCAAAAGATTTTGGCTCAATCTTCAAGATCAGAAACTTTTCCATGGATCTTGAGGCTCTGATACCAATTGATTTGCCCAAGAAGGGGATCTATAGGATAAGGTGACCACGCAAGTCATAGCCTAGTTTTTGACCAAACTCTCCTCTGGGGCACAAATCTAAACAGGGGCGCACCATTGGTTTGGGTGACCAAGCAATGGGGATCCAAACGAGGATGATCCGAGAGTGGCCAAGAGGCTTTGGCGATCTCAAAATTATCTCTGGGAATCAGTGGGAGAAGCACAATGAAACCATGGAAGGGGGCGCACTCACTTCATCCCAACAAAGAAGAAAACCAGCAAGGGCGCAAACCCCAGTTCGTGCGCCTTCCCTTCTGCCTCTGAAAACTAGAAGGAAACGATTTTCTCCCTGAGAGAGTGGCTAGCTAATGGAATAATATTTATATTAGAAGTGGAAGCATGGAAAACATAGTCACCAAGAGGCAACCATGAAGGAAGGTGCACTGGTTATTCTTCAAAAAACCTAAAACCGAAATTGTCATGAATGTAAAATGAAAACTCAGAAAATAAAAACAACCAAGACACATAGCTTCAGAAGAAAATGTAAGAATACTTTATTTTTGTCTCAGTTCACCTCATATACTGAGGGAACCATTTATTTTACATATATTTAATTCATCATCAAAAGGTGAAGAAGTGTTGCGCCTAGGTGATTGACTTATGTGCCCTAGGTGGGTGTTCCCCTAGGTGGCCTCCTTGGCCCAATAAATGACCTACATTCTTATACTCACACAAAGAATTCCGATAGTAATTTTTATGGTTAATCTCATAAGACATTTTTCAAATTATAAATAAGCACAACTTGACAAATCTACCATGTTTTTTTGACATTAAGAACACTATAATTCAATGTAATAAAGAGTTGGGTTATTTGAATACCATAAATATGCCTTTGTGAAAGTGAAATGACCTTTGGTTGCAGAATGGGGTTGCAGAAAGAGGGAGGGCCATACAAAGACTACTTAGAAACACCTATGGTCCAAGCACCACCATTTCCATAGGTAGGTGGTGAGCAATCGTTTAGAGGTAAGGAGGTCGTTGCATGAAGGCACCATACTGTGAACTGGCTTAGGGAAGACACTCATGAGAGGTTATCCCAAGCTCCCCAAATAGTCATTCATTCTCACTATTTTTTAATATTCACATGGATGAAGTAATAGCAACCACAAAAACATTTCATACAAGGTTATAACCTACATCAATTTGAATCGGGGTTGGGATGAAAGTGAGCTATCTTTGTCACATTGCGACAGTCAACTCGATAATGGCTTTGCAAGTACTTAATATACAAGCCTATGTATAGGTGGAAAACCTTTCCAAATGAATTATGTGTAGGTTTAATGAACGAATAAGTACTTGTTCCATATGAAATTTGTTCTTTTCCCCATTCACTTCAAGGATTATTTTATAGATATATTATGTTCTAATATTAAGTTAACTATGTAGATGATGTATGTTTTGTCATATTTAAATGATTATTTTAGGATGAATAATATTACATAGTGTAAAGTTATTTTAGGATGCATAATATTGTATAGTGGAAAGTTATGTGAAGTAACTTTTAATATAATCCATAATGATATCTTTTTCGGGTACACTTTGTTTAAGTCATTATTACCCCGACAATAATCCTCTCATGTAGCCTCAATGAAGCAAGTTACGATGGCTCACAATATTTTATAATATTTTAATAGATGTTAATAAAATGTTAAATCTGTAATGGTGTTCATTTATTTCAGTTGAATAATAAGGGTAGCTGCAAAGGGAAACAGGTCCCTTCCGATTTTGGCAGAGGAAATTAGTTTACATCCCAACAACTCGTGCACTTAGAAAACAAGCAAAATCCATTCAGTGAAACTAAAGCAAAATAAGTTGCAACAGTTTATCCTTTGTGTGCAGCTGGGGGCGTTTTATATTTGGTCTCTATGTGTCTTCATCGTGTGTTCTTGCGCCTATCGATAGAGATAGCTCCCATATACCAACCGTTGAGGAAATCTCACTTGAAGAAAAAAATTATCTATTTGTGGTTGACAGGTCAACACCACATGCCATGAGGGCTCGAGCCTGCATGCCATCCACTCTTTTTGACGCATAGAAGACTTGTCACTTTCAAGATTCAATGTCAATCATTTTGTAAGGGACTGTGAGAATTGTGAAGGTAAATTATGGTGTACTCTCCAATATAAAAGTGATCACACTTTAGTACTGGTACATTCCTTTGGAGAAAAGGTCATTGTTCTCACTTGCTTGGAGATATGTGCTACTTGAAATAAGAAGAATAAAGAGAAAGTTACATAGATTCACTTCTATGAAATTGAACATAAATAATGTTGTGTGGTATTTTTTTTCCTTTGAAAAGAAATATTATGTGTCCTATGATAGTAGGTTGTTTTCCAAACTTCTATCAAACCTTGAAGTATTGTAAAAACTATTTGGACAATACCCAAACTTATTGATATATACCATACCTATCACAAGTATAATATAATAACACAATGAAGATATTGTTTTAAGGATCCTTTTTAAAACATTATATAACTAATAATGAGTGTAAAATTCCAAAAGTACAACGAATCAAATGATATTGATATGCCTTACAAGACATTACACTAGTAAAAAACGTTATTTTGATTCCTTTGAGAAGTGGAATAAAATGTTGCATTGATTGTTCCACTAAAGAGGAGCACAGATATCAGACAATTGAATTAGGTTGATGGAAAATTGGTCTAGACTATTGGTTTTCATTGATTTCAACCCTTGGAGAGTGATATTGTATATTGATATCAACCCTTGGAGAAGTTTGTTTGCAAATTCTGGTAGCAAAAAAGAATGGGTAAGGGACCCGAGTCTGTTTGAGGTATAAAGGAATGATGATTAGTGAATTTATAGGTAAGACTATTCAAGATGGGTAGTATATGTCATGCCATTTCCAGTGATATGTGGAACACCATTTAACTCCTCGCAGTTAGAGAGTTATGACCATATGAAGTTGGAGAACCCTCATGAGTTATCTAGGAGCCCCTAGAAGGTCAAAGAAGTCAATTATTCTAGAATCTCTTAGAATAAGTGTACTAGTCAAATTGATGGTAACTAGGAGTTAATCATGGGTATAGTTGTTGCATTAAGAAAATAATTAAAAATAAATTAGTTGCAAAAAGAATTTGTGAATTTGGTAATTATGGTAAAGTAGTTGTGATGAGAAGATTGAATACTCAAAGTGGTTGACTATGAAATAAATTAAATAATAAAGTGGTTGCAACAAGAAGTTAGTTAAGGGAAAATAAGTTACGAATTGACTAATTATAGAAAATTTAGTTGCAACAAGAAGTTGTGAGTAAAGATAAATTATTTAAATAATAAAGTAGTCAAAGTGGTTGCAAAAAGAAATTATTTAAATAATAAAGTGGTTGCAACAAGAAGTGGTGAGTTACTATTTATGGATAAGTTAAAGTGGTTGCAAAAGAAATTAATTAAACAATAAAGTTAGTTGCAACTAGGAGTGGAGAACTTACTATTTGTGGAAAGTGGTTAAGTTAAGTGGACAAGGTGGTTAAGTTAAGTGGAAAAAGTGGTTACGTGGAAAAAATGGCTAAGTGGACAAAGTGGTTAAGTGAAAAAAATTTAATACTTCTAGAGGAAGCTATTTGGAGAGTATAAATAAGAGAGCAAGGGTCTACCATTCACACCTATTAAATATCATTGAATATCTAGTTTGTAAAAGGTTATTTGGAAAGTTATTATTGATAAATAAAAAGTGAGGCAGAAAAATTGGACAGAAAAATCGCGGTAGAAAAAGAGTGGCAACAAAATTGCAACAGAAAAATCGCGGTAGGAAAAGTGCAGTTGGAAAATCGCGGCAGAAAAACCACGATAGAGAAAGTGCGGCAGAAAAATCGTGGGAGCAGAATCACGACAACAAAACCGCGACAATGGAACACTATAAGAAGAAAAATGTATGCTTTTCATATGTGTAGTGTTGAGTCTATGAATCTAGTTGAGGGTTTTCCTTGTAAATATGTTGGATTTCCTCTTGGAAGTTTAGGGCTTGTTGTAGAGTTGATCTAAGGAAAATCTATTGAAGTTTAGTATTGGTTCATGTTTGAGGGATTTTGTTTGAGGTATGTTTCTAAAGTTATTGGTACAGATATAGGTTGTATAACAATGAGGTTGTGACACATGGTTGATGTGAGGATTTATGGTATTTAATTTATGGAGAGTGTGGTGCATTGCTAGAGGTATCTTGTTGGTTATCTTGGTGTATGTTATTGTTATATGGTAGAGGTATATGATTGGGTACATGGATGAGATACATACTTGAAGTACATGGTGATCTTGATACATCTTATTGAGACATAGTTTGGTTTGTTGTTGATACATGATTGGTACATGTTGTTGGTTATCTTTGTATAGTGTTATGTACATAGTTGATGTACATGATTGATGTGCATTTTTGGCACATGGTTTGAGTGTCATTCTTGTGATTTTGGGTATGGGATCTATTTTACCAGATGGGATTTATAAATTTCTTCAAAAATTCTATCACACAGATTTTGTCTACTTTCAAATCAATCCTTTTGGAAATAACATTTGAAGAATGTGGAGCCATATTGTTGATATATTCATATCTCTTCCAATTGAATGTCATATTAGAAAATGTTTGATCCTTCATATCAATAGGATACTTTGAGTGAAAAAAACTTAGATTTCCACAATGATCACATTTCTTTCCCCCAACACATTTATTTTTGTAAAATAATTCATCACCTTCTCTTTCACATAGAATTTCAGATATAAAAGCACAGAATGTGGAAGGAGGTGAAATTTTCCATAAAGTTTTACCAAAATCAAGAAAAATTCCGTAATACAACTCAAATTCCACATGATAACGATAACAACAAGTGTCACAAACAATGACGGGTCTAACAAACCATGGTTTTTGTTGCACACATGTATTGATGGAAATTTTAACTTCTTTGTGCTCTTGTTTGAACTTATTGAACAATTCTATTTGTGTCATTAGAAATACATGTTTTGGATGTTCTTCATATTTTTTTCATGCTATTCTTCGTCACAACACATCCCTTGTATGTGGTGAAACACAAGATTATGTCAACCAACAATTACAAGCCAATTCTTTAACATTTTATGTAAGGCTATCTTTGTAGGGTTTTCTAGAAATCACTGTCCAACAAGCAAGTTCATCATTTGCATCTATTTGCAATCGGAAGTTCCTATGTTTGTACAATGTTTTTCTTGATGTTCCCATAATTATTTCCATGTGTCGTGTCAAACTATCTTTTATATTGCTAGATGAAACAACTGTTGTTTGTATTGCTCTACGTGCAACATTGACATCTTTTTTTCGAGATTTTATAAAAGATTTTAATACACTAGTTATATTGTCAAAGACATTCTGTTTCACATTTGTATCTTTTGTCGACTTTTGAATACCCAATAATGATGTAGCTTCTTTTAACTTTCTTGACTTTATTAGACAGAGTAAAAGTTGAGCTTGTACTGTTACTCATTCATCTTTGAAAAACATATTATACATATTCTTAATTCAATATCTTATATAATGCTTAGTTTCTTTCTTCCCAAATTTGTCAGTTCTAATATTTCATCATCAATGTTGATAGATTCTCTTGCATATTTGAATTTAAAGTTTATATTAAAAAAAAAAACTTGAACATAAATTCACTAAACTATATAGAAGTGTTCATCTTGTACTATCTAAATTTATGTACATACCTATAGGTGATTCGTCTTCTGCTTCAATTTCAGTTTCAACGTCTTCTACTTCAATTTCGGTTTCAACGTCTTCATCGACATTATGAGACTAATCTATTTATGTCTTTTGAAAAACATCAAATCGTAATTACAATCAATTATATTAAACAATATTTTAAATTTGAATTATATACTTTTAATATAGACAATATGTGCATGCATACCTGGTTGGACTTCTTCTTGTTGAAAATCTCTATTTACATTATCATCGTTTCTTTCTTCAATATTTGAATGTTCTCATTTATTTCTCCAATAATGCTCTTTCCTTTGATCGTTATGGTGAGTTTCATCTCGAGTGCGTTCAAATTTTCTCTTGTGCAAACTTTTGTTTCTCATGAGTATAATTATCTATAAAAGTTTTGTTCAACAAAGACTTCACCTTGAAAAAATAATCAACATTTATCTTTCAACATATAAATTGTTATTCCAATAAATACTTGAACACACATCAATTACCTTATTCAACAAAAACAAAAAAGATGATTCAAAACTTTGTTTAGGTGCCCTAGAAAACCATCAAACAAGCGATGAATTGTGTTAAATGTGTTTTGCCGAAAGCGTATTTATATGATTTGGTGCGAAATGAAATGATACGACGTGTCTTTTCATATTTTCCGGTCGACGGAATTCGCTCAACCACCTTTCGGCTGAAAAATGGATTTATCGGCCGAAAATCTTGGAAATCGTTTAATTTTGATGGATTCCGTTAGAATTTAGTTTTTCGGCCGAAATAATATTTTTTCGGCTGAAAGATTCTTTTGACTGAAAACCAAAAATTGGGACTGTATCTAGAAACCAGAGAATTCCCCCCAAGCTTACATGAACTTTGGAGGTTGCATCCTTCTGCAAATACTCAGAATTTGGTTTTGAAAATGACACCAACATTTGCAAAATTGAATCTACTTTCAATTCCTATAATTTGTTTTCATTTTCATTATTTTTATCTAATTTTATTTAATTTAAAGAAAAAATCATTGCAAAATATTTTCAATAGACATTATGATTCAATGAAATGAAATATCCATATCTCTAAAAATACAAGTGCAAAATTTAGAAACATTTATATTCATAATCCTTAAATTGTTCTTTTCAAAAGGGTATTTTTAGATTTTAATTTTAAGTAAAAATTAATATAGATACAAGGTGGGGGAAAACATGTGTTTAAAATTTGCAATGTTTTGAGCTTGGTCAACTTCAAAAAATTCTAGAAATTATAATATTCATCCGTTAGATTCAAAATTATAGTCATAATAAAACAGAGTCTTTGTAGATTTTTGCACTATATTTCGTTTGTTAAAAACAACTGTTTAATAATAGATACATTGTTGGGGGAAACAATAACTCATTATTATTCCTTTCATGTTTAAGGAACATACTGTTAAACAATTGTCAAATTGACATATCAAATCTTAATAAAAAATATTGAAAAATAGTCATTGGAAAGCTAACAAAATTATTTACAAGTTTTGTTTTTACTATAAAGTGAAATATATATATATATATATATATATATATTGGATTTTTGTAGTCTCTAATATATTTACAAACACTTCTACCCAACACTGTCTACGTTTCATAGCTTTTTATCTAGAAATTTCATAGTTATAAATATATTCAAGAACCATGCTACTTCAAAAAATTCACATGCAGAATGTGTTTAGATTTCCTTTGTCATGACTATTAATAAAATGCATAATTACATACTATATGAAAATGAATAAAATTCATTTAACTCATGTAGAAGGCATGTGTCTATATAAGATAGATTTTGTACATTCATACAATTTTCTATCCACATGCAATTCTGTAGCTATCTATAATTTTGTAGCTACATCTAAAACACTAAATATATGTATATCCAACATAAAACAACAAGATGTATAAAAAATGTAGCTGCATAATCTAATAAAAGAAATCCAATACAATACAATAAGACACAACTATGTAGATGCTTTATTGCATATATAATCCATTCAAAATTCAATAGCATGAAAGGTAAATAGTTAAAGATACATATTTGAAATACGTATGTCGAGAAAACAAATGGAACAACCACGTTACACCCAACCGTAAATCCAGAACAACCACAATTACTTGTCCTGATCACCCCCTATCTTGACCATGACTCCATAAGGGAAAACTGAGCATCACTCCTTAGCCACTGTATCTCTGTGCAATTCAAAAAAAATCATTTTCCTAACACCACTTGTGCTCATAACAAAAAATAGTCATCTCTACAACATACTAAGTAATGTCCTTCTTCCCACATATGTTGTATATATTGTTTTTCCATTTCCTAGGACTTTCCATTCCTTTCCCTCCTTGGGAAATTCACAGATTTACAAATCCTTGATTTTTAGGGGCTGCTAGTGACAAAACTCAACTTCTGACACTTGTAAAAATAATCTCCGAGTTAACTCAAACATGTTCCCCACTCATGGAGTCATAGTCAACTACTTTTAACCTACTTGCTCCATCTATTCTCCAACATTGAATTTATTAAAATATTTGTCTCATACATGTGTCCATCAAAAGAGGATAGTTGGCAAGTCAAAATGTTTTCCCAACAATCATAAAATAATACTTACATACTTCCAAAATTTAAAATTCAAATTTCCATAAATGGAAATTTATTTTTAGAACAACAACTTTGAAATAATTTTTTTTTGAATAATTCGAGGATATCACACCCTTAGACAGGGGGGATGTCACCCGCCTTGTGATCCCCCTGCATACCCAGAGCAACATAGCACATGGATTTGGTCATGCAAATAACACAACACATACCCAACATTCTCCCACTTCTTGTTTTCTTTGCATAAAGGGGGTCACAAGATTACATAGCCAACAATCCAAGGCAACAATGCCCATTGTTTCTCTACACCAGGATAACTTCTCGATTCTCACATACTTTGTCAATGAATTTGAAACATTCTTTAAAGTTTTCACCTTCATTAGCAACACCTTGTTGTCTTCAACCATGTCTCTCACAAACTGATATTGCACATCAATATGCTTTATCTTTGAATGATAAGTCAGGTTCTTCGTCGTGAATATTGCACTATATCTATCAAAATCTATCCTTACAACTTGTTGTGCTAACCCAATACCTAAACATAATATCTGTAACCATACTTCTTCCTTTCTTGCATGAGTGGTTGCCATGTATTCATATTATGTAGTCAAGAGTGCCACTATAGAATGACTTTTTCTCATCCAACTGATTGCTTCCCCAAACACGTTAAACACATACCCACTTGTATATCTTCTATGATCCATATCTCCAACCTAGTCTACGTCAACAAAGCCATGTATATCCAAAACTCTATCCAATCCTGGTCTTCCTTGGTAGCACAATACATAGCTAGTAGTGCTACTCAAATAATTAAAAACCTTCTTTATTGTTTCCTAATGCTCGTTCCATGGTTTTGACATATACCTACTCAAAATTCCCACCACATGTGTAATGTCTGATCTAGTATAGACCATTGCATACATCAAAATGTCAACCACACTAACATATAGAACATGAGACATGTCCTCTTACTCTTCCCGTGTATTGGGACACTAATCTGTAGATAAATTTACACCTGCAGTAATAGGAACCCTAATCAGTTTACATTTCCGCATATGAAACCTCTTCAATATTGTCTCGACATATTTCCTCTTATTTAACCATAGTTTTCTATTTTTCTGATATCTTTTAATTTCCATGCCAAAAATGAAATTTGCAACCCCAATATCCTTCGTGTCAAATTGATAGGAAAAGTAAGTCTTCACATCTTAGATAATCTCCTTTCCATTTCCTATCAACAACATATAATCCACATACAATACCAAATAAATAATATGATCACCAACTAATTTGAAATACACACAGTGATATGCTTTTCTCCTCATGAAGCCAAGTCCCAATATATAATTATCAAATATCTGATACAACATCCTTGGTGATTACTTTAACCCATACACAAAATTTTTCATCCTACATACTAGCTCTTTATTTCCCTTCAATGCAAATTCTTCTAGTTGCTTCATGTAGATTTCTTTTTCATGATCCCCATGTAGGAAATATGTCTTCACATCCATCTGTTCTGCTTCAAAATAGAAAAAAACAAAAGAAGATAAAATAAATATAATAGAAGTTAACTTGGAAATATAAGAAAAAAATTCACGAAGTCAATTCCCTCTACTTGGGAATAACCTTTTTCTACTAACCGAGCTTTGCATTTCTCCACTTTTCCTTTTGCATTTAACTTCTTCTTAAACACCCATTTGTTGCCAATGAGATTCCTTCCAATTGGAAACTACACTAGATCCTAAGCCTCTTTCTTGACCTGCCATTTCTTTCACCATGACCTTTTTCCAGAGTTTCCCATTCTATTACTCCACTTACTTCCTAACAGTTCTAGGATCATCATTAGTAATAAAAAAACAAAATTTGAATGAAAATTAGGTGGAGTATACCTTTTCGATTTCCTTCTTTCTTGAACCAATATCAAAACTAGAGTATAAGGATCATCTTCTTCTTATTCATTTTCTTCTATAGAGTCTGATTCATTATCCTTCAATTCAAACTCTATTTTATCTGGTTCTTCCTCCCTGGGTA
The DNA here is from genome assembly GCA_900067695.1 of Picea abies. Taxonomy (NCBI): domain Eukaryota; kingdom Viridiplantae; phylum Streptophyta; class Pinopsida; order Pinales; family Pinaceae; genus Picea; species Picea abies. The sequence continues at coordinate 14,123 of CBVK0100413935.1, forward strand.
GGATTTCCTATATCAAAATATCATTTATTTTTGTAAATACCACATCTTGAATATACACTACCTTCTTAGTTTCTGGGTTCCAAATATTATAACCTTTCATACCATCTTTATATCCAATAAAGATATATTTTTCAACCTTTTTATCTAGCTTACTTCTATTTTACTTTTGAACGTGTAGATAGGAATCACATCCAAATACCATGAGATGTGTAGGAGAGGGTTTCTTACCAGTCCATACCTTGTGTGGAGTCTTGTCATCTGATGTTTATGAGGGTGATCAATTGACCAGGTAACAAACAATACCCACTTCCTCTTCCCATAATTCCTTCCCTAACCTGACACCATTGAGCATGCTCCTTGATTTTTCCATTAGTTTCATGTTCATCCTTTGTGAAACTCCATTCTATTGAGGTGTGTATGGAGTAGTCTTCTACCTTTTTATACCTCTCTTTTTACATAATTATTTGAATTCAATTTCGTAGAATACTCCACCATCATCCATCTTGAACACCTTAATTCTCTTCTTTGTTTGATTCTCCACAAGATCCTTAAACTCTTTGAATTTGTCAAAGAAATTAGATTTCTTGCCAAGGTAAATAAATCCATGTATTCCTTGAGAATTCATTTATAAATGAGACATAGTACATAGATTTTCCCAGTGGTGGAATTGAGACAGGTTCAAACACATCATTGTGCACCAACTGTAGTATTTCCTTTGCCCTCATAGCACCAAAGGAGATTCTTACATGATTCTACTTCCCATATAATAAATGTTCACAAAAATCAAAATCCATAGAGAAATTAGATATACCTTCAACCATAGATTTACCAACTCAAAGGCCCTTTTCTCTGATATTCCCTAGTCTTTGATGCCACAACATAATATTTTCTCCATTGACTGTTGGATTTTTTCCTTCTTCAACTCTAATCTCAGGAACAATGGAACTATTGAATCCGTCACTAATAGTGCTTCCCAACAACTTACACTGAGTTCCAACCCAGAATCCAACAACACCATTTCTCCTCGAACCATCCTGCAATTTCCCTTTTCAAACACCATTTCTACACTTGCATCATCCATATTTCTTACATAAATCAAATTTCTATCAATTCCTGGGATGTGCATAACATTGAGGAGTGTTCTAATCCTTCTATCCATTAGCTTCAACTTGAATTTTCCTCGTCCTATGATTTTCGTTGTCAAGTCAACACCTGTGAAAAAATCACCTCCATCATACCTTTCATACTAAAAAAACCATTCCCTGTGAGGAGTCATATGAAAGGATGCACCTGAGTCAACCAGCTATGCCTCATGATTTGCATGTGTGCTTGAAGAAGACAAGTACACATATCCTCCTTCATATGTGGACATTTTTTCTTTTGAAGAAGAGGCATCATTAGACCCCTTCCCTCTCTCAACACTTTTTGTTCTACATTGTTTCTCGTAATGTCCTTTTCCATATCTCCAACATACCTTTACAATTTTTCCGGGAGATTTAGATCTCCCACTTGAGTACTCATTTCTATTTATTTTTTTGGGGTGTCCTTTTGCAAATAAGGCACCTGTGCTCTAGATTTCCATTTTTTTTCACCTCATCTCCCTCGACAACAAATTTAAGACCATGTCATCAAAACTTAAAGTAGTTGCATTACTACCTATGGACACAACCAAAATATACAATGAGTCTAGTAAAGATAACAATAAATCGATACACTTATCTTCATCATAAATCTTAATATCAATATATAATAACTGACCATAATATTGAATGTATTCAGATGCTCTGCCACTAAGTCTCCATCTTTCATCCTTAAGTTGTGCAACTTCTTTTGTAGGAACAATTTGTTACTAGGGACTTATACTAATACAGATCCCCTAACTTATTCCATAATGAATTGGCTATAGCTTCCACTAGCAAATTCAATAATATTGAATATGAGAGGCACAATCAGATTGTGCTCTTCGCCTTCCGATCCAACTTTTCCGAGTCTTCTGTTTATGTTCTTCTAGGTGCATTACCTGGATCCACAACGATCCATTAATATTTTTCCACCAACATATCTTCCATCTTGATATTCCATAGCTCAAAAAATTCCCCATTAAATTTCTCGATCTCTATTTTTGAACTTCTCACGATTTCTTTTCACCACAAGAATCGATACCGCATAGCTCCCACTGTAACAAGTTTTATCATAGACCCAAGCAAAAACCTCAGACAAAAGTGATCCCCGTGAATCCAATAAAACACATAAAGGATACTATGGCTTACACACACATTACACATAGATTTTACCCTGTAAACCCAAACCAAGAAAACCAACAATGTGTTTAGAGTCACACCTCTAATTCTTATTCATCATGCATATTCATTGTTTATATATATATATATATATATATGATCTCATGGCATCCAAAACTCCTAATCCATTGACCCACATTAGTCTACAACCCTAATTCCTTCACAAGAATTAGCAAACCATGGACAAAAAACAATGTAGTGTACTGAAAACTACTAAAAACGAACAACCACCAATTTTGTTTCCCTACAACCCCCGTGTGCTACTGCAACACAATTGGTGGGGTTGGTTGTGCAAATAATATAACACATACCCAACAATTTTAAGCCATTGTAAGAAATTTTTTTATCCAAACTATTTTTCTTATAAAAGCTAGAATTAATATGTGTCAAATAAAAAATTGCTATCTAAATCTTGTTAACATTTATACATGAAATCTCTATCCACGTGTATTTATTGAAATGGTCTTTCTTGTGAAGCATAATGCCAAAATTTATTTTCCTTCTTTATGTAAGAGGCTATGCCTCCAATCCCTCTATGGTAGGATATCTTGTTCTGTACAAACTAGAATATAAATCCTTCTATGTTAGGAACCTTAGATTCTTCATGCTGCCAAGGTAAGATCTCTTTTTCTTTATAGAATAGAAAATAAATCCTTCTATGTTAGGGACCTTAGATTCTTCATGCTCCCAAGGTAGGATCTCTTGTTCCATACAGACTAGAAGATACATATTTCTATGTTAGGGACCTTAGATTCTCCATTCTCTCAAGTTTAAACAATAAATATAATATCAATTTCATTGGGGATCCAATTTAGCATAAGCCCTTTTCTCCATGGAAAGCCATGAAAGTTTCAAATATAAATATAAGTGACCCTTTTAAATTTAGAGTTTTGTTGAGTATGACATATTTATGGTCATTAGAGCTTACATTAACACACATTAACCTATATTTATGCTCAATTATTTTCTCTACTTCTATAAAACAAGTTGTTTTAATTTGTAACTTATTTTGTAGTTCTTCCTTGAGTATAGCTAACATGTCCTCATCTTTCTTATCTTTTATATTAAAAATTATGAAGTTTTTCAATTTTTGACTTATTTTGTAGTTGTCCTTTACTATTGCTAAAAATTATCAAGCTTAAGGATATTTTGTTAGGTCCATTTTCTAATCTATGATTTTATTCATTTCCTCTTTGATGGCTTTGATATCCAATTTACCTTCCAAACTATTTAGGGCCAAATTGCTATTTAGATTTTCTTCTAACTCTTTAATTTTTTTCCTTGAATATTAACATTTTTTATATTATCTGACTCTCCTTATTGGATTTATTGTTCATTTTCTTGGCATTTGTTGTTCCATTTCTTGTAATCTAACCTTCATTTTTTGCAATTAAGTCTCCAACCTTAATATTCTATTGTTATTTATGTTGAATCTTGTATTCCAAATATCTCAACTTATTATCAAGCATTACCTCTAACTCTCTTTGAAGTTTAGCTTCTCTACTATATACATAAATCTAATGATTTTATATATTGATTTTATATGTTGACAAGGATTATATAAAGTTACTTTTCCAGTCATTCCTGCCCTTTGAGAGGTTTTGGTAAATGCCCTGAATTGTTAGAGGTTTGCGTAAATGCCATGAATTGTTAGAGAGGAAATACACTATAAAAAATAACTTGTGCACAATCTCCAAGAAGCCCTCTTGGTATCTCTTGAGTTCTTATTCTCGTAATATTTAGGGTTCTGTATCTATTACTTCGTTTTGGGTTTGATATTTCTTTGTTTCATTGGGCGTTTCTGCTTCTTTCTCTATTCTTCATACTTCTTCCACGGTCTCTGCTATGAAGGTAGGTGATCTCTAGTTTGGTTTGTTCACACTCTCCTCTCCCTCTTCTGGAAAGATGACTTCTCTTCCCTTAGGTTCCTTTGATATGCGATATTTGATTCATGGCTGTCCACTCAACTGTTACAATGCAACATCATATAAATCCACATTTCAAACTTGAATGCAAATCAATTCACATGAAACTTAGCATGCATTAGAAGGTCTACATATAAATCCAACATTCAAAAGTATTGACTTTAGTTCCTTTAGGTTCCTTTGATATGATTCAGTGATTGTGGGAGCTTCACTTCAGGTCTATCCACTCAGCCATGACAATGCAACAACATATAAATCCATCGTTCAAATTCAAATACAAATCGATTCACAGGAAACCCTAGTGTGCATCAGAAGTTTTAGAATCAATTTCTCTGTCTACCTGTCTGCCAACACATCCAGTTTACTTCAGTTAGATTCCAGTTAATCATCAGTTGAGTTATTGTTTTCTTCATATTAGTTAGAGATTTGTTGAGATCTGATTTTGTTTTGAATTCCTTTGTAATATATATAACACAGATTAATATTGAGAAGGGTGATGAAACCCCAAAGCTTTCCCAGATCATTATTTTCATTGAATTTTTTCCTCTACCTCTGAGTTTGAAATGGTATCATAGCTGAAGGAATAAGCCTCTTTACAAAGTGGAGAGAAGACCGAGTTGAGAGAGAAGTTTCCTGAACTCTAAGGTGTGAGGTTGTTACCCATGATGTTGGTCGTCATGATGATGTATTGATGATGGTGTACTCAGGCTCTTCATAATAACTTTCTC
>CBVK0100413936.1:0-19075 GCA_900067695.1 Picea abies
ATCTCCTCAGTTGCATGTCTCTAAACTTAATTTGACAATTTGCAATCTTATGACCAAAATTAGAGCAGTAAAAACAATAACCATGGAAGAAATTTCAGTACCTGAAGGATGGCCTTCTTCTTGGCATTTGTTGATCCACCTTCTGATATCTTTGTTTTTTATCAGGGATTATCTTGTCTTTATTATATTTTGGTGGCAGAGTACTCACATGGTCTGATTGTCTGCTGACTTGGAACTTGATCATCTTTACTGGCTCTTTGCTTTATGTTTGTTTGTTGCTTGAACCACTTACATAGCCTAAACCACTCTTCAACAAAGAAGATCTCTGTTTGCTCAAAATGTTGTTTAGTTTTGTTGAGGCTTTAATGCTTGGAAGATTCTGATGGTATAAGCCCTGAAATTTCTCTAGATATTTTCTGACAGCCACTACTTTAGCTTCCAGAGCTTCACATCTCACCTTCTTCACTGCTAATTGTTGTTTTAGAATATCTTCTATTTTCTTTGCTTCTTCTAATTCTACTTTTAACAAAACAAAATCTTCACTTGGTTATTTACCATTCTTTTTAAACTGCATCAACAATTGTTTTTTGTTTTATCTTCTTAAGTTTGAGTCTGTCTAGTTCTTCCAAAGCACTGATTAATTCACCTTCAATATCAACCACAACTTCTTCATCATTAACATCACTTCCTGTGATTTTATTATCATAATCCTCTTTGTCCATAAACATAAAGTCATTAACCTTATCTTCACAAGAAGAATCACTATCCATGTCTCCTGAAGAGTCATCATTGTTTACACATAAACTTTTCTTTTTACCAAATCTCCTAGATTTGTACTTCTCTTGACCTTCAAATTTCTGGTCCTTCTTCTTGTGTGGACACTTAGATGCAAAGTGACCTATCTTTCCACAGTTAAAACATTTGAAGGGAAAATTTCCTTGGTACTTGCATGATCCTTTCTTTAGTCTTCTCACAAATTTTGCTTCAATTTCATCAGGCTTAGAGTCCTCATTCTTATCTTCTTTACATAAATTTTTTGATTAATTCTATTAGGTAGAGATCTTAAAATATTATGAACTAAAAATGCATCTTCAATATTCTCACCAAGACCCTTCATGGCATTCACAAGCTCCTCAACTCTTAAGAAATATTTATTAACTGTTTCATCCTCATTCATCTTTAGTTGTTCAAATTTCAATCTATATGTCTGAAGTTTGACATCTTTTACTTTCTCATTTCCTTCATAACTGCTAATGAGTTTATCCCACATCTCTTTGGCAAAATCAAGCTGCATTACTTTTACAAATTCAGCTTCAACAAGCCCACTCAAGATAGCATTCATTGCCTTTGCATTGAAGATAAATTATAACTTATCATCTTTGGAAGCTAGCACAATAGGTTTTGTATATCCAGTCTCTACAACATCCCAAACATCAACACCTAAGGCCATAATGTAAGTTCTCATTCTAACCTTCCAGAAATAATTTTTTTTTCCATCAAACAAAGGAGGCTTATTGGTTGAAGTTCCTTCATGAATTGTCATGTTTAAGCTTACTGATCTACCTTTAGCTAAAAGGAACCCGCTCTGATACCAATTGTTGGAAATACTAAGACAACTGAGTCAGGGGGGTGAATCAATTGTTACTATGCTTAAACAATTTTATGCCTATTGAAACATTATTAATGTTCTCCAAGTGATCATCAAGATTATGCAAGTCATGAACAACATAAATAATAAACATCAATCACACATATGATATACACAGAGACAAATATTCATGAGGAAACCCATAAAGGGAGAAAACCTCTTCTTCTTAGAATGATAGGCAGTCTTTTAAGTTCTGTACATCATTAATATTTGAGCAACAACTCAAAATGAGGTTACAACCTCTTCTTTAACAAGCTGCAACTTGTAGAGAGCACCAACCCTCTGGTTTCTCTAGCACCCACTAGAAGGAAGCACCAACTCCCTGAGTGTTCCAGCACCAACTGGATGGAAGCACCAACTTCCAATCACACAGGAACCAACATCTATAACAGAGAACAATGGTTCTCCCTTGCACCACCCTACCACCTTGGTTTTTCTGGCTGCAACTAGATGGAAGTTGCAACTCCCTGTGTTCAATAAACCACTTGAAACTTTCAAGGACAACAATCCTCCCTAACACCACCCTGAGATATAAATGTTTGCTTGTTGAAATTTATTATAGTGATACAATATTTATCAATGGATTACCAGTCTCATCACTATTTTGCTACACTGCTCTGCTCTGCCTGCATCAGTGTCTTCCGCATCTTCTTGCGCTTAAGTTCTCGTACAGTTTGTTGTTTTCACCATTTTTTCTCTGTCCATCTTATGTTCTTCATCTTTGCATTTTATCCCTCAGTTCATGATGTGATCTTCATTGCTTACAGTTTGACTACTTTTTATAGAGAAACAACAACTTAACCTTGTCACGACATTTTTCTTTTATTCATACTCTCGTCATCCGTTACACTCCCAATATCCAACGCTCAAGTTGTGAATCTCAAAATTCTCAAGAGAAATGATTCCAACTCCCCAGAACAATGATTCATTTAGTGTAACTGAATTGTAACTGATCAAGAAACCACGAAGTGAAACAAAAACCCTTCGATCAAATTTTGTTTGATCAATGCCGTTGGATTATACACGCAGAGGCCTTTTTGACTTTTCAATGCGTAACCTCCGATGTGGAACCTAGAAGAGCTAGCTCCTTTCCATATCTTCCGTTGATGTGACCTTGGGCGATGATATCATGTGACCATGAAATTGTGGGTGCTACCAAAGGTGGTTTGAGATCAAACTACTTTTCATCCCACAATTTACCTCGAGCCTCCATGTGTCGTTTCTCCAAAATCGTGGTTTCGATTGCAGCCCGCCCTTAAATCCCCAAGTTCTCCAAGTTCGCACATCTTTAATCCCCAAAATGAAACGAGACCATTGATCTCACGATCTTGACGATGCTCCTGAACTGATGGTTCAGATCTAGCCTTCCTAAATCAATGGTTGTGATTTACTTTGTGATCCAGGCTATGGGAGTTTCAAATCTCAAACCCTTCTTTTCTCCATATGCCAATATTCTAGAGTTGATGATCTGTGGACACCTGTCCTTATCAATCGACGACTCTGCCTCTACTTCGGGAATTTGACCTTTCAACTAGATCAACGGTTCTGCAGCCCCTTTCTCGATCAACGGTCGAGATCTCCTTCGGGTCTCCGAACTTCTGAAATATCAAGTCTCAAAATTTACTTCCCCTCGAAGTATATCGATTAATGCCACATGTCATCTTGGATCAGACGGTTGAGGCTTACTTCGGGTCTTTACCCGGAGTCGACAAGATTACGCCACGTATTTTCTGGATCAGACGACACAGATTTACTTTGAACGATCTGACGCTTGATATATTCTTCAGGCGATCTGACGACTAAGATCTACTTCGGATGATCCGACAGTCGAAAATTTATTTCGGCTTTTCGGGTCTTCGGGCTTTGGAAATTTCAAAAATCAAATTGACGCTATGGATCAGATGACCCAAATTCACTTCAGATGATCTGACGCTTGAGATCTTCTTTGGATGATCTAATGATTAACATCTACTTCAGATGATCCGACGATCAAGAATGTATTTCAGCTCTCCAGGTCTCCGGGCTTCGGGAATTTAAAAACTCAAGCTGACACTCTGGATCAGACGACCTAGATTCACTTCAGGGGATATGACACTCAAGATATTCTTCGGTTGATCTGACGAATGAGATCTACTTCGGATGATCCGGTGGTCAAGAATGCATTTTGGCTCTCCGACTCTCCGGGCTTCGGGTATTTCAAATCTCAACTGGAAATTCTTGAAGTGATTTCTCCGGAGCGTAACCTCCTCATAACTTTAGACCTGAAACAAATGATGTTCATTTGATCAAGATCTTATATCAATGGCTCAATCTGTCTGCGATGCAACTTTGCCTTGGATTAAATCCAACGAATCTCCATATTTTCTTATCCTATCCTTCCACTTAATTTGATCCAACGACTGCCGAAGATTCGAATAATCAAATTCTCAAACCTTGTGCCCTATATATCCTATCCTTCACTTAATTTTATCCGATGGATGATGGATATTCAAATCATCAAATTCTCAAACCTTGTGCCCCGTTTATCCTATCCTTCACTTAATTTTATCCGACGGTCGTGAAGACTCTTTGAAGCAGATCCACGATCAAGGATTTTGATCCTGATCATGTTTTTGTACTATTCTTTTACTTCTAAGATTTTATCTCTGCATACTGTTCACTTCTCCTCTTGAGCTTATGCTTTTCATGTTTTTCATCTTCGTTGTTGTTCTTTCCATCAATGACAAGCACACGCTTTTTGTAAGACATGCCAACACTTAGGGCATTTGTTGGTGGTGAAACTCCAAAAGTAAAAACTCCCGTAGTGACGTAACTTATTGATGACGTGAGATCCCAATGTGAGTGATACATGTCTTATCCTCGTGACTTTAGAACTTTAGCCTTCGGGACTTCGAGTAATTCGATTTCTCCACTTCCCAGTTTTCCAAAGTGAGATTCCCCGAAGTGTAAACCTCGAGTAGCTTGACTTCATCCAATGGTCATTCTTTAACCTGAAAAGGCTTAACACGATCCAATGACTGTCGGGAATTCAACTATTCAAGATTTTGGGCCCTTGGCCTTTCTTATCATATCCTTCTACTTTCCTCAATCTAACGGTCAGGATATCTTCTGAAGTGTTTCCTCAGATCAAATGACTTGCGTCTATTTCAGGACATTTGTGGCTTACTTTTTCCTTCCACTAAACATGATCTGACGGTCCTGATATCTCCCGAAGTGTTCTTCATATCATATGGTTTACATTTGCTTCGGTACTTCAGCCTTTGAATGATATTACTTGTTCTCAACCCTTTTTCTCCCGAAGTGGTCAGCGTCGAATTTGACCACTGTACCTTGGCATGCTCTGAATAGATCAGATGGTCCTCATTTACTTTGGGACTTCATATCGGACGGTCTTTGTCTTTAATTATCCTATCCTTCCACTTAAATTTATCCAATGGTTGATGTGGGTTGCGGAACCATAACTTGCGAGAAGTTTAATTCATCGCCCAAACTTTGCAATTGAAGTTGTGCGATTGTTGGTGAGTCAACCACAGTCGTTGATCTTTGAATCGATGATATCTGATGATCTAGAATAATTAAGGTATTGGAAATAATGTATAGTTTAATTCTCGCTTTTCACTCCACAATCAATCCCTGCCATTGACCTGGCGCTTGCATATTCAACGGTCCTAATTTGATCTGATCGTTGACTAGTCCTCCAACGATCCTTCTCTTGTAATCTGACGGTCTAGACTAATTGTGGGATTTGGAATAACACGTTGTTTAATTCTCCTTTTCTCTCTGCAATCCATCCCTTTCATTGATCTGGCGCTTTCCCTTCTGAGTTTCATGTGCGTCATCTCTTCTGAGCTTCTGATCTACAGTCGCTAACCCTCCTGAGCTTTTTAATCTCTGTGTACCGTCATACTGCATGTATTTATTTGACATGAACTCTACATACTGTTATGCTGTTTGACATCAATGACAACACATTAATGACACTATATCGAACAAATATGTGCTCTCATTGGAACAAAAGTTAACAAAGAAATTGGATTTTTTTCAAAAATGTTCATTAGATCGGCTCTTGACACTTGATGTACTGAACAATTAGTGAAGTGGAAAAACACCACCAAGTCTTTATTGCTTTATTGACCCATTTTCTCAGTATGATGCTTGACAAAAATGAGTTTTTTGTTGGCATTTCATGCTTAAGTTTTTAGTGCTCTTGAATAATTCAATGTCTCAGGTAAGAGACACAATGATATGCTCCCTGCAAGTCTATCCAGGTTTGTGAATAATTAGGCACTCTATGGAAGTCCTCTATGGAGTTACGATGAAAACAATAATGCAATATTTAATTCTAATCCCTAATTGGATTCTAGAACCTCCACTATTTCATCCTCAATACCCTCACAGAGAAATGATATCTCTACCCAACTCAACAAAGGTGATATTTTAGCAATAGTTGTGGGGATGTTGCAATGTTATTGCTAATAACATGTGTAATATTTTTTTGTTTCTAGAAAACATGGATGTAAAATAGAAAAAAAACAAATCTTAATCCTATTAAGAGGTTTCAAACAAATAAGAAAATGTCCATATTCTTTAATAATTGAAAAACTTTTGAGGTAGAGCATCGTCTACAAGATTCAACCAAAATTCCATGGGAGTGAAACTTTGGAAGTGCTTATAAGGTTGTTATGGAATATAGGTTTGTTATTTCTTTCAGGGGATTCAATGGTGTGCATGGAATTAGATTGAAGGATTTTGAGCAACGTATGGAGCTCAAATGAACTGAAACATAAATGTGGTTAATTTAAGGGTATATTATTATTCTCGAGATAACTATTTTGGTCTTTGATTATGTGTGAAATGGTATGTATATATTCCTCATATCCTCGTAACTTTATCTTCATAGCTCTAATACAAAGGAAAATTTGTTTTCCTTTGTTTGATATTGTGAGGAATTTGTGATAACATATAATATGTGGATCTGAATTGATTTTTCATTACCTATGGCATAAAAAATAAGACTTTACATAAATGGATGTTTACGGTTTTTTGTAAGCTATATTTGAATAAATTTCAACATCTTATGGAACCAAAGGTTCTAAAATAGATATTTTTCACTAATTGTAAGCTATTGATTTTGTATGTTATTTCCATTATTGTAATATTTTGACTCGCCCTGTTTAGATTGTCATTGGTGAAACTAGTATCATTTGGGGATGAACAAAAAGAGTTAGGGAAAAAATTGACAAAATAATAGGAAATTGGGATAAATTTAACAAGTTAACTAAAGATTCCCAATTATAATGACCATAATTAATACAGAAGGGAAATATTTGATGTAGATGTGATTAGATGGAGTTTGAGGACATATATGTGAATACAAGTCTCCATAGGATTAAAAAATAGTGAATGAAAATAAAGTAATGATGAGCATAGAAAATGAAATAACTATTGAGTAAAATTTAGAGCTTAAAAAGGACAAGGAATCAAGGATGAATAATGAACATAGAGGATGATTTGATATACTATAACACAAGACAATTCAACAATAGAACTCAAAATTGATGAAAATATGTCGGAAGTCTGAACTCATCCACCGAGGTTCATGAAAAAGGTTAGGGTAGAACAAGTCAACCTAATAGATTTAAAATCAAAACACTTACATGTTGAACTTATGCTTATACTGAGAGGAGGGGTGAATCATTATAAGATACTTTTTACTTTATTTAACCATTCATCAGTAATTCATTAGTTGATAAACAATAATCACATTTAAAATCAAAGCATAATGCACAAAGTTTAACATGGAAACCCAATCGAGAGAAAAACATAAACTTATATTTATAAATGTCTGTAGGAACCAGCATATTGTTACAAATATTATAGGAACCAACCTATTGAATACACTAATCTACTTAATTGGATGCCAACTCAGCAAGCTATAGGCACCAACCTAATGGAGACACTAATCTCCTCAACTAAGCACGAACTCAACAACACCTATAGGCACCAATCTACTATAACAATATTTTCAAGCACCAACCTAATGGAGACACCAATCCCCCTACCTGATCACCAACTCAATAAAATATATGTAGACACCAATCCAATAATTTCACACACAAAGTACTTTGTATTCCACCTTCATGCTTCATACTTCAGACATATCTTCAAACCCTAATCACATTTATCCCGCATGCCCTAGTGAGCCTCATAGAATCATTCCCGAAATATGATCCCATACTATGACATCATAAAATCATAACAACACACTTGCAGTATCATGGACCTTTAGGAACAAGAAAATCCCAAGAAAACCCCCTAAGAATTCTCTTGCACACCTTTAGATCCTAAAAGATACCCCATCTCCTTTAGCGCAACTCAGATCACTTATGTGCACCTAAAAATTGATATCTTGTTTGGTTTCATTACAAATGAACAAATATATCCTATATTTACAGTATTGATATCCTCACTTTCAAGGCTGACTTGTAAAGACTGGCTAAGCCAACCTAAATGTTTTGGCTAGGATGTTTGACAAAAAAATTCATATATCTTCATCCCTAGGAAGCTAGAGGGAATGCCATATACCATTGGAAAGGTCTCAAAATAATATTTTCAACTATATAACCTATAATCCATTTTTAGATAGGTATATATGGTAAAATTTCCTTCAAATATAGGGTATCCAAACTAAGCATCAAAAATCCAAAAACAATATTTCAAACAATATCCATCTTGCAATATTTATCTTGCACATATGTAGTCTTCCCCTATCTAAGAAATCAATGAAAACAATATTTCCATAAAACTCCCCCCTTTTCATTGATGGCAACCATTAGTTAATTTTGATACTCCCCCTGTCTACAACTTTCCTTGTGTCTGCAATTTGTCCTCTGTCTAGAAATTTTGCCCGTTTGACATCAATGGAAAATGGATGCTCCCCCTAATATTATCCTCCCATTTACTAAAGATATCAGTGGGATAACACTCTCAACTTGTGTTCCATACCATATTTTTCTTCTTTGACTTCGTTGAGTACGTATACATTGCTTGAGTTTCTATTTTCATTTGTCACTAGTCTTCATGAAGCTACTTTCCTTATCTCACACCCATTAGAATGAAATGTGAGGTTGTAACCTTGATCAAACATTTTACTGGAACTTAGAATATTATGGTTTAACCCTTTAACATACAAGGAATTGTGTGTCTTAATTTTTCCATTATCAAGACTATAGTACATTTTCCAACTATCCTTTCAGAACCATTATCTCCAAAAGTAACAATGCCTCCTTTTTCTTTATTCAAGGTAAGAAACTTGGTCTAGTCCACTGTCAAGTGTTTTGAACATCAACTATCAATGTACCATTGGTTCCCTTTATTTTGAGCATAAAGTGCAAGTCCACATTCTTCCTTCTTCGATTCTTCTTGTTTCCTTTTCCACACCCTGGTGTATTCTTCTCTATGATTGGAAAGTATTTTGTTTAGGAGACTTTATTATGTTTCTTTTACAATCACCAGATATATTCCCATAGTTATTGCACTTATAACATTCAGTATCGAGTAAAGGAGACAAGGAATTGTAGTTTATGTTAGAAAACCCATGAGAACTTCTGGTTTTGTTGTTCACATAGTCAACCTTTGAGGTTTTGTAAGAACCTCTATTTATATATCTCACATTATCACTTCTTGCATAATCTCTACAATTTATTGATTTATAACCAAAATTATTGCAAGAAAAACAATATTCAAGAAAGAGATTTTGGTATCGGTTTGTAAAAGGCCTTCTTAGTGGAATGACTCTTCTGAACTCATTCTTGTGAGAAGAATCATATTTTTATTGGTAACCATTTCCTTTCCTATGGTTTCCTTCATTGTTGATGGATCCTTTGAGAATATTGACATAGATTTTAGGATTTTCTTCATTTTACCTTTTTGATGGCTTTGTGACCTTAGTGCTTGCATCTCCCTTAGGGGTCTTTTGTTTTTTTCATAGTCAAGACCTATCTTGATGAATGGTGACCTTTGGAAATTAAAAATGTTATCTAATTTTTCATTACTCTTTCCAAACTTCAATCTTTTATTCAATTGGTCATTTTTGTTCTCTAGTTCATTTCTTAAGAAAATAATTTCATCCTCTAGCTTCTCACACTTTTCTTCCAATTTTTCTTTCAGCTGGATTCTCACCACTTCTTCTATACTATTTTCCTCTTCTAGTTGATTCTTCATGATGATAATTGTATTATTTTTTTCCTCAAGATCATAATCCTTCTTTTCATGTTTCTACAGTTTTTCCTTCGACTCTATACTATTTTCCTTGAGTCTGACTATTTCTTCTAAGGCACTAACGAGTTCTACTTCAAGATTCACTTCCTCAGAATCTATATTTTCTTTCTAATTATCTTCATTTTTTTTGTCAACATTTTTTTTCCATGGTTATGGAGATATATTCTTGTTCATCATCATTATCTTTCCTTTCTTTGTATTTTCTAGGTCCTCCTTTTAGCTTTCTCACAAATTGTGTTTATTTTGTCTCTGACTCACAGTAGGAATAATCACCAGATCTCTCTTCATAAATGTTTTGTATCTTGTCCCAAATATTTTTAGCCAATGTACAGTTCATTACCTTAATAGTCTTAGAATCTGATAGGATACTCAAGATGATAGCTATTGCTTTTGCATTGCTTTCACTTGACTCCTTCCTAGCTTCATCTGTATAACTTGCGATTGATTCCCAAATACAAAACCCAAGGGTTTCCAAATATGTAATCATTGTTATACTCCATAATAAATAGTTTTTTTCATAGAACAAAGGAGATTTTTTTATAGGGAGACCTTCCTTACAATACATATGTGCTCAGGATCTGCCTTCTAGTGGTTAAATTGTTTCTAAAGGAACCTATTGTGATACCAATTGTTGAAATTATGATTATATTAAGAGGGGAGTGAATAATTATAAGATATTATTTATTTTATTTAACCATTAATTAATCATTTATTAGCTGAGAAACAATAATCATATATAAAATCAAATCATAATGCACAAAGTTTAACATGGAAACCCAATAAGGATAAAACCATAAACTTATCTTTATAAATGTTTGTTGTCACCAACCTATTGTTACAAATATTGTAAGCACCAAACTACTAGAGACACCAATCTCCTTTACTAAGAACCAACTCAACAAGATGTAGGGACCAACCTATGAGAGACATTGATCTCCTCAACTAAGCACCAACTCAACAACACCAATAGGTACCAACCTATTGTAACAATATTTGCAAGCACCAACCTATTGGCGATGCCTATCCTCTCAAATGAGCACCAAATCAACAATTTATGTGTAGACACCAATCCAATATTTTCACACACAAAGTACTTTTGACTTCACCTGCATGCTTCATACTTCAGACATGGCTTCAAATCCTAGTCACATTTTTTGGAATACTGAGAGGGGGGTGAATCAATTTTATGCAATTATTACCACTTTTAACCAGAATATGTATGGATCTATTCATCCACATTTATCAATTATTCCTTCTTTTAACATATCATGAACATATAACCATAAACAATACCAATCAAAAATATATCACATCATACACAGTGCACAAGATATTTTTACGTGGAAACCAAAATGGCATAAAACCACATGATTTTTTCTTATATATATCAAATATTACATTCATAGGAAGAACCAACTTCCAAATTCTCCAGCACCAACTTCCAAATTCTTATATATATATTTTTCTATTGACTTAATGCTTGAAGATTCCCCAATATCTAAGACTCCCTATAGAATGAGCATGCCAGAGCTAGAAGAGTTGTTAAATAAAGGGTACATATGCCCAAGTGCTTCTCCCTTGGGTGTCCCAGTAAATTTTTTCAAGAATAAAGACAAAACATTGAGGTTATGTATTGACTTCAGACAAAGGAACAAGGTTACAATCAAGAATAAATATCCTTTTCCAAGGATTGATGATTTTTTTATCAATTGAAAGGAGAAAATATATTCTCCAATATTGACTTGAGGTCAGACTATTATCAAGTGAGAATCAAAGAAGAGGATACTAGAAAAACAAAGTTTCGAACAAGTTATGGACATTATGAGTTTGTAGTGGTGCCTTTTGGGTTGACGAATGCATCGACTACATTTATTTTTCTAATGAATGGGGTGTTCAGAGATTTTCTGGACACGTTTGTCCTTATATTCTTGGATGATATTCTCATATATTCCAAGTCAAGGGAGGAGCAGGAGAAACATTTGAGGATGGTGCTACAAGTGTTGAGAGAGTACCAATCATATGCCAAATTGAGTAAATGAACTTTCTATCAAAATAAGATCCATTATTTGGGTCACATTGTTTCATAAGAGGGAATAACAATGCATCCATAAACTATTGAAGCAATCAAGAGTTGGCAACGCCAACAAAAATTTCATAGGTTAGATCATTTATGGACCTAGTTGGTTACTATAGAAGATTCGTTGCGAGATTCTCCAAAATTGCACACACAATAACATCTTTGCAAAATAAAGGAGTAAAGTTTGAATGAAGTGCTAAGTGTGAAGAGAATTTCTAGTGCTTAAAGGATTTGTTAACCAGTGCACCTATTTTGAAAGTTTCATATCTAGATGAGGATTACATTGTGTGCACAAATTCATGCAAGGAAGGGCTCGGTGGAGTCCTTATGCAAAATGGGCATGTAATTTGTTACGATTCCGAAAAATTGAAGGAGAATGAAATAAATTATGCTAGACATGTCTTAGAGTTGGCAATCATAGTACATGACTTAATGATGTGAAGGCATTACCTGATAGGAAGAAAAATTGACTTAAGAACAGACCACAGTAGTCTAAAATATTTTTTTGAACAACTAACACTAAATGCTAGAAAAACTATATGGCTATAATTTCTTAGTAAATATAACTTTGATATCAATCACATAAAGGGAAAAGAGAAAAAGGTGGTCGATGAAATCAGCAGAAGAGTGCATAAAATGCATGCTACAACCATTAGTATGTACAAGACGGGTTTAAAATATAGAATTCTAGATGTTTTAACAACATATCAACATTGTGTGCAAGTTAAAGAAAGCTTGCAGCAAAATGATTTACCACAGAAATACAGGGATTACAAGATGGAAGGGCATGAAATCCTCTTATTTAGGAACAAATTTTGAGTTCCCAATTCTCAGGAATTGAGAAACTTAGTTCTAAAGGATATGCATAATGTGTCATACGTTGGACATCTAGGATATTAAAAAACTATTACAGTTGTAAGAGGCCAATATTTTTGGCTTGGTATGAAGAAATATGTCATTGATTATTTTTCTAGATGCATGGAATGTTAGAAGGTAAATGTTGAGCATCAACATCTAGCGGGATTGATGCAGCTATTTCCCATTCCCGAATGAAAATGGGAAATTGTTACTATCGATTTCATTACCAAATTTCCCAAGAAAGCGAGGCAACATGATTCCATCATGATAATCATGGACAAGATTAAAAATGTTGGACATTTCATTCGAGTAAAAGTAACTCACAAGGTAGCCAATATTGCAAAAATTTACATGAGAGAAATTGTTAGGCTACATGGCGTGCCTAAGGAAATAGTGTCGGATCAAGATCCTAAGTTCACTTCAAATTTTTCGAAGGGGTTGTTTAAGTGATATGTTTTACTAAAATTTTGAATTTTAGCAAAAAATATCACCCAGATTCAGATGGGAAGATATAGAGAATTAATTGGATAATTGAGGATATGTTGAGAATGTATGTAATGGAAAATCCTTGTATATGGGAGGATTATATCCATGTAGTTAAGTTTTCCTATAACAATGGGTGTCAAGGATCATTGAAGATGAGCCCATTTGAAGCATTATATGGCAGAAAATAAAACACACCAGTAAGTTGGGATAACCCAACAAACAAAGTCGTGATTGCCCCCATGTTATTAAAAGAAATGGAAGAACAAATGGTAAAGATCAGGTTGAATTTGAAAGTTGGACAAGATTGGTAGAAGATATTGTAGTGAGATATTGTGGGCCTTTTGAGGTCTTAGAAAAGATAGGACCAGTTGCATGCATACTAGCATTACTTGCATCCATGAGAATTCATAATGTGTTCCATGTGTCTTTATTAAAAAAGTATGTACTTGATCCTAATCATCTGATTGATTGGAATGTGATCCAAGTGGAACATGAAGGGGATTTTCAAGTGGAACCACTGCACATCCTAGACCAGAAAGTTAAATTTCTTAGGAACAAATCCATCGATTTGGTAAAGGTTCAATGGATCTGTTATGGTCCTGAAGACATCACATGGGACCATGAGGAAGCCATGCAGGAAGCATACTCCCAAAATTTTGAAAGTTTTTAAGAAATATCAATGTACACTTGTACATAAGTGAATGAAGACTCCATTTTGGCAACTAAATTTCTTGGATCCATGGAACCATAACTATAATATTTCTTGTCCAACCAGTGTATGGGTTGAGGGGAAAGGGGAGTTGTTGGTTGGAATTGTTGCCTGATATTGTGTGTGTGTGTGTGAATGTGTAAATGATATGGTTTTATGCATTGAGGACAATGCGGTTTGTAGGGGGAGGGGAATGTAACATCCCCATTTTCAAACCCCAAACTAGCAATGTATATTGTAGATTTAGTGCATGTCTGAGAGCTAATTTATGTATATTGTAAATGTAGTATGTGATCGAGAGCCAAAGCGATGTAATATGTAAATGATGTAAATTGAATATAATGAATAAAATGTATTTCCGGTTGTAGATGGAAACATACGAATATTTAGGGGCTAAGTATCCACAAGAGAGGGAAGGGGTCCAAGGGGGAGAGTTTACCCATGTCTATTAAACCAAAACCCATTTCTTATTTCTTTCTAAATTATCCTTACCATGAACCTTCCATTAGTTGTTGAGTTTTTTAGAGCCCAATAACTGAATTCATGTAAGAGGGTGGGTGTGAGAGTCACATCCCATAGTTATTAATAGCATGGGGGATGAGTAAAATCAGCTTGGGAAAGAGTGAAATTCAAGCGAGCAAGAGAAAGAAGGGAAATTTGTATGGGTAAGAGACCAAAAAAAGTATGCATTCAGGTTTTTGCAAAGTGAGTTGTTTTTGCATGGATTTTTTTGGCCAGAAATGGAGTTTTAAGTGTTGAATATTGAAGGTAGTTGTTGTGGGCACATTTGGTAGTTTTTTGAAGATGTAATTTCATGAAGAAAGAGGATGCATTCCTATGAATGAATTTTTGTTCAAAATTCATCCAATGAGGCACACTTTTTGTTGTTGGGAGAATTCATGTTGTAGTTGTAGAATTCCTGAGGTCATGACAACTATAATTCTTGTCCAACCTATGTAAGAATCCATGGAGGGGAGTGGAAAGGCCTGAGGGACTATGAGCAGTGAAGGGGGATTCCATCCCTTGGGTTGTGCAGGTTGAGGGGAAGAGAGCTGGTGGACTGGAATTAGTTGTGAGTTTGGATGCTGAGAGGGGAAAATTATCCAACCTTAGGGTTCACCATCTCTTATTGATTCATATCCCCAGCTCAGGGGAGTCTTATTGTTGAGAACTAGAATAGAAAGGCTACGGTTGGGAGGAACATCCATCCTCTGCAATAGACTGCATATCTTTAATATAAGAATTCTTGTTTGTTGTGTTAATTCATGTTAAATGTTGATATGATTGTTGTGAAAATTAATCTGAGTTATCTTGGTTAAATGCTACTTGTTGTGGGTAGAATTGATGCATATAAATCTATATTTTGTGGTAGAATTATTCTATCTACACTTAGTTGTTGGTGTGCACATTTATAGTAGTTGTATTTATGTTTTTATTTAGTATGGATAATTGAATGAGATTGAATGACATGTTGTGTATTATTTCCACATTTTAAATTGGTATCAAAATTTTTATTGAGTCATTATAGCAAGTGACATCACCCAGTTGGGGGATGGGTACATTACAATACCTCTTATTCTATACTTAGTGAAATTATTATATACCACTTAGCATCATTCACATTTTTAGAGGTCATTTATGATTCATAAATGAGTTCTCGATTCACAAGGAAATCTGTGGTAAATGTGGATTAATTATCTCATTTTTCCATATAACACTTGCTTTTCAACAATAACTTCCATTTATGATCTGCATTTATCTGAAGGAAATTGTATGTGATGAAGGGATGCCTTATTAATTATTATTTATGACCTTTTAACAACTTGATCTCTATAATTCATAAGTAATACCCATCACATATACAAGTAATGGAAAAAGTTAAAATATGGAAACTAGAAGAAGAAAGGAGTTTTTTGTGGAGGCACTATCAACTCTCTTGCATGCTAGAATAATCATTTTCATTGGTCAGTTTCATATCAATGGTATTCAAGTTTCACTCCCAAGTATAAAATTGATAGAAAATTTTGGATGACTGGTCTGGTAAAGGTTGGTTGCATGCTAGAGGTTTTTGACTTCAAGGAATTAGTTTCCTAGTGTGCACACAAATTCAACTCAAAGAGAAGAATGATTCAAGTTGTTGTTGAAGGAAAGAACCCAGTTCTTTTGAACCCAAATGTATTTAGAAGAATGTTATGACTACCCACCTCTAACAAGTCTCTTAAACTTTTGAAATTCTATTCCTTTTTTGATTCACAGGGTGGTGGTGTAAATTTATTGAAGGATTTCATGGTGCCATCTACTGCTATTCCAACCAATATTTCTTCTATTGATATATCTCTATTGTCTGAACCATATCGATATTTTTCTTATTTGTTTACATGGATGATGGGATAATATTCTACATTTCACATTCCAAGGTGTGTTTTATATGTCCCATATGTCTCTTTTTGAATGGAAGCAATGTTTGATCAGGCCAAAATATTCTTGAATGAGATTTCATATCAACTGGCCAATTATTTGAAAACACAAATATTTTTTATAACTTCTTATTTGGTACTAGCGGAGGAATATTGTAATGTATTTTAAAGGACACCCTTAGGGAAAAATAAATCCTTTAACATGTAGAAAATAATCCAACTTGAACAAAATTGATATCTCACTAAATCACGTTTACCAAGGCAAACCATTTATTTCCCCAATACAAAATTTCAGATTAGTGCCTTTAAAAAATTGGGTGAATGGAGTCTTTAAAACATGGGTTAGATCAATAAAAACCTTATGGGTGTAAATCATCTTACTCCCTAGGGTATCCTAATCCAACTAGGGTAAATCTAGGAGGGTGTACACACTCATACTTCTCCTAGCAACCCTTATAAAAATGTCTTGTAAACTTAGCAAATAAAATGAGGCTTGATAGAGGGTGTATACAACATACTCCTCCTAGGGTTTGAACCAACAATGACCAAGAACAAGCAAGAAACATATTTTCCTTACCAATTCCAAGAAATATGCAAGATCAAACCCTAGTTCACCAACCAATTACAATTCAAGAGCAAGTAAAGAAGCATCCAAGATGTGCACACCACCTTAGCTCAAGCATTCACCAAGAGATATCACCAAAAATAATTTGCAAGAGAGAGAGAGATACCAAAATTCCCAAGTAAGGTGAAAATTTCAGCCAAGTATGCTTCTCCACATGGGAGAGTTATGATGATTCAAATGAGATCTTATGATCTCTTATTTATACAAAATGTCGCTACGATAGTTTTTCCACATAATATTAGGGTAAACCACAAGACTAGGGGTCAAAAACCCTAATATTTTCTCTTTTACAAAGTAACATTTAAAAATTCACTTTAATTTCACTTTTTCACAAAGAAAACCCTAATTTTAGAAAGACGTCACTCCTTTAAGGGACGTTTTGGCAATAGGAGCAAGTCGTTGTAGATGGAGGAGGGTAGAAATGCTTCCCAAAGCCACATGTCAAGCATCCAATTCACTTCCTTCATGGTCAAAGCATCAAACTCCTCAAAACATCCTTGTGCCAATGCATATCAACCTCACCACCAAACCCTAACCCCCCTAGGTGATGTCATGCCTCTAAAGTTGATGTTTTGCCTCTCCTAGGAAAAATGTTTGGCCTGTAGGGGCTACGCTATGTCTTCCAAGTCATATTATATGCCTATGAGGTTTCATATTTCTCATCCGTCATGTGGGCCCTTGGCATCCACCTGTGGGCTTCAAGCCCCATGGAAGACCAAGCTAGGCTTATTCCTCCAAAATTGTCCACCAAATAGGTCATGCAAAGACAAGTAAGAACGCCCTCCAAGGATCTCAAGTCATAGCATCATGATAACTAAATAAAATTGATAAATGATCCACCTAAGCATGTGCATAAAATATTACCATATCAAACAATTAAGTGTTTAAACACATTATGTGACTTGTCAAGCTCAAATATGGGAGGGTTGACAAGGTGTCCTATTGGGTAAATCTTTCCCTAGGTCAAGGAGTGATTCCAAGAGATCCCTCTCTAACCCATGTAAAGTGGGTGAAGCAGTTAAAGTTCAAGACTCAATGGGCATGGGGTTCATGACATACAAGGGGTTGTAGTGTCTCATTCAAGGGTGCCTTTGTAGAGGGTGTGTGGCACCTTCTTTTGCAATGCAATTTTTCCAAGCCCATAGTTTTTCCATTCTTTGTTTCTTTCATATTTTAAGGACAAGTTGAAAGCCACTGTCCTGGCATGGTGTCCAAATAATGACAATGTCACTCAAAAACACCTACTGGAAATGAGAAGGTTGGCTCGTGATGAGACCCCCTTTCTCTCATCCATGCAACTGAGATCTCTATCTTGGTGACCAGATGATGGTAATTTCATACCACTAGATATCCATGAACATGATAGGTCAGATCGTGATGAGACATCCTATCCTCCAACTAACCCTTTTAAGCATTCTTAATTATTATTCTTGTGGGTCCCCCTTTTTCTTACAGATAATAATTTCATTACTTTCTTGGGGGATCCCTGAGTGAAGCATATGGAAGTTTTGTACATAGGATTTTATCTTTTACCCAACATCAATATTTCTGGTCCTTCAACCCCTTCTTCCCATAGAATGAGGGACAACCCCTTCTTGGGTCAATACACCCTAAAATACTAAGAGATAAGGAAATGGGGGGAAATAGTGATGGAAGGTGGTAATTATAGTCAGGAATGGTACAATGGCTCTTTAAGAGAGTTCCCAATAGCAAACCCTTCCCCAAGGAATACCATTTACTAGGGCGCAATGTCAACCACCAAGGTGAAGCAGGGAAAAAGGCATAATGCCCAAGCATATATCATGAAATCTAAAGCAGTCTAAGATACAACATACTCAAATTCCTCAAATATTGAAATGACACTCACCTTAATACCTGACTTATACGTCATGTAGCAATACCCACTGCCTCTTAGAAGCCAGTGTTATGAACATAAATATACATATACCATAGATATTCATAACATAATAATTAA
>CBVK0100413937.1:0-19074 GCA_900067695.1 Picea abies
ACCGGGATTGGGATAAATTGTAGGGTGAGAAAACATAGTAAAAATCAACAGGGAGTCCGGTAAGCCTTTGTCAATTAATGATGTATTGTATGTTCCTGGTTTAACTAAGAATTTGATTTTTTCTTCATCTTTAGAAGACAAGGGATATGTGATCACTTTCCAGGATGGAAAAGTATTTATATATCCAAAGGGCTCCAACGCTAGCATGGGAAAAGTACTGGGAGTGAAGAGGAATAAACTGTACAAGTTGTAGTTTGAGCTTGCCAGTACGTTGGTTAGTAGCAGTAACAGTGGCCGAGATTTGGGGGAGCTTTGGCATAGAAGGATGGCTCATTTACATCATGGAGCACTCAAGGTGCTCAGGGAGGTTGTGACTAGGCTTCCAGAATTTAATTATGATCAACATAGAGTGTGCAAGGGGTGTGTTATGGGCAAGTATCCCAAGACAGTTTTTCCTAGCAGTGACAGCAGGTCCAAAGGGATTTTGGACTTGATCCATTCGAATGTATATGGGTCCATGTCAGCAATGTCTATTGGAGGGTTCAGCTACTATGTCTCCTTTATTGATGATTATTCCAAGAAGACCTGGATCTATTTTATGAAGACCAAGGATGAGGTCTTCAGTCGGTTCCAAGAGTTCAAAGCTCTTGTGAAGAACTAGACAGGTAGAAAGATCAAGGTGCTTGGATCAAACAATGGAGGTTAGTATACCTCGAGTGCCTCAAGGAGTTCTGTGCAGATTCTGAGATTAAGAAGGAGTTTATTATGCCATATAACCCGTAGTAAAATGGAGTCTCAGAGAGGAAGAACAGGTCGATAGTTGGGGTAGCAAAGGCTATGTTGCATGATCAGGACTTACCCATGTTTCTATGGGTCGAGACATGCAACACTGCAGTCTATCTGCAGAACAAGAGTCTGCATAAAGTATTAAGGAGGATAACCCCTGAGGAGGCTTTCACGGGGAAGAGACTAGAGATTGGTCACCTACGCATCTTTGGGTGCTTGGTCTATTGTCATGTTTTGGCAGAGAGGAGGACCAAGCTCGAACCTACAGCAGAGAAAGGCATCCTCGTGGGTTACAACGAGACCTTTAAGGCCTATAGGGTCTACATTCCTACACTTGGGAAGACAGTGGTTAGGAGGGATGTGAGATTTGAGGAGGACAAGGATTTATGGAAATCCTGTGGAAAGGTGCCAACTGAGGGACAGGATCAGGAACTGAGTGCACCTAAGGAGGAGGCTAGACAACCATTACAGATTTCAGGTCCCAATACTTCTATACAGGTTGGGCAGCAGTAGCAGCAGCAGATTGTGCAGGTAGAGCAACAACATGAGGAGCAGGATGCTCCATTTTCTCCGGCTAATTCCTCTAGCAGAAGGAGGCCAAAGTGGGTTGAGTGCACATTGAGAGAGGCTCAAGAGCAGGTGGATTCTCCTAGGACATCAGTCAGGGAGAGTAGGGAGCCACAGAGATATTCTAGTTACATGGCTCTCATGAGCAAGCTGATAGAGGCCGAGCCTTCCAGTTTTTAGGAGGCATCTGAGCAACAAGTGTGGAGAGATGCCTTGATGGAGGAATATTGCTCCATCATGAAGAATAATGTGTAGGAGGTTGTGCCACGACCTAAGGGAAAGTTTGTGAATGGATCCAAGTGGATTTATCAGATCAAGCACACTGCAAATCGCAGTGTGGACAAGTTCAAATCCCGGTTTGTGGCTAAGGGCTTCTCACAGAAGGAGGGCATTGACTTTAGTGAGACATTTGCACTTGTGGCAAGGCATTCTTTTATCAGGGCCGTGATATCCATTGCAACTAAGTTGGGATGGCAAATCCACTAGATGAATGTCAAGACAGTGTTTCTTAATGGTGTGATAGAGGAGGAGATTTATATCGAACAGCTAGAGGGTTTTGAGGTGCATAATAGGGCATCTCATGTTTGCAAGTTGAAGAGAGTGTTATATGGGCTCAAGCAAGCACCGCGTGCGTGGTACTCCATGATCGACAGTTATTTGCTTGGGATGGGCTTCACCAAGAGTGAGACTAACTCTAACCTCTACTACATCTTGGTTGGGGGTGAGACACTCATTCTTGTGTTGTATGTGGATGACTTGTTTATGACTAGGTCAGAGAAGCTCATAGTAAATTGCAAGAGGGATCTTGCTGTTGAGTTTGAGATGAAGGACTTGGGGCTGATGCATTATTTTCTTGGTTTAGAGGTGTGGCAGACAGATGAACAAATTTTCCTTGGACAAGGGAAATATGTTGTCGAGATCCTGAAGCACTTTGGTATGCAGGATTGCAGGCCTATGGCAACACCCATGGTTACTAACTGGAAGAAAATAGATGCTTCCAAGTCCAAGGGAGTGGAACCCACTCTTTACAGACAGGTCATTGGCTCTCTAATGTATCTAGTTAACACTAGGCCAGATTTGTGTTTTGTTGTCAACACACTCAATCAGTTCATGTTTGAGCCAAAGCATGTGCAGTGCCTGGATGGTAGCAAAACATGTGTTGAGGTATCTGCATGGGACAATTGAGTATGGATTGATCTACATCCCCAGGGAGATGGAGTGAAACTCGTGGGTTATTCGGATGCAGATTGGGCAAGAAACGCTATGGGCAGGAAGAGCACATCAGGTTGTTGTTTTAGCTTGGGTTCAGGGGCTATTTCCTGGTTCAGTAGAAAGCAGAAATCAATTGCATTGAGTTCTGCAGAGGTTGAATATATAGCAGCCAGCTTGGCATCATGTGAGGCCATTTGGCTTCGAAAGCTACACATGGACCTGTTTGATCAAGAGTTGGATACAACAGTGATTCACTATGATAATCAGATTGCATCAAGCTCTCTGAAAATCCCGTGTTTCATGATAGTTCCAAACACATTGAGATAAGGTACCACTTCATTCAGGACTGCATGCAAAAGGTACTATGAAGCTATAGTATGTGCCAACCAGTGAGCAGATTGCAGACATACTCATGAAGCCTTTGGTGAAAGGAATTTTTTTTTCTTCGGGGACAAGTTGGGGGTTGTGCAGAACACCTTCCCCGCTAAGAGGGAGTGTTAAATTTGTAGCAGCAAAAGGTGTCCACGCATTTTCCTAGTGTCAAAGGCATGCAACGGACATTAAACATGACCCAAGACCTTGATCTTCTTTCCTATCTAGTTCTCCACCTGAGCCTTGAACTCCTGAAACCGACTAAAGACCTCATCCTTGGTCTTCATAAAGAAGATCCAGGTTTTCCTGGAAAAATCATCAATGAACATCACATCGTATGACGTTCACTGCACTGATGCTATTGACATCGGCCCACCTACATCTGAATGTATAAGATCCAAGATCCCCTTGGACCTACTCTTGCTGCTTGGAAAAGTAGCCTTAGCATTCTTGCCAAGTGCACACCCTCTACACACTCCTTGCTAATACTTAACTCTGGAAGACCTGTAACAATCCCCCTCAGAATCGACAATGCCCTGTAGTGTAGGTGTCCCAACCTCTTGTGCCATAGCTCACATAGGTTGTCATTGTCATGTACCAAGGCATGAACAGCCTTGCCCTGCAACCTGTATAAAGTGCCCTCTCTAACCCCAACGAGCACTGTTGTGTTCAGACTAGCTATCTCTGAACATATGAGTACTTTCCCTCTCTGAAAAGTAACGACAAAACCCATGTCCTCCATAGTTGAGACTGAGAACAAGTTCTTCAGTCTTGGTATGTAAAGCACATCCTGGGCATCAAATGATCCTCATTACTCAAGCTAGAACATAATTGTTCCCTCTCCCTTCACTGCATACTTGGCATCATCACCAAGCTCTGTAGAAAATGTGTAGCAGAAAATCTTATAGATTTAGCAGCAAACAACTAATGTAACCTTCAAATCTATACTCTAAAATTGTTGGGAAATACACATTTAAGCTACAGTAAACACACCAAAATGAACTAGAACAACCACACAAGAAACAACACAAGGTTTACCCTGGAAACCCCACTCCTTTGGGGAAAACCAACAATTTTAGAGATCTCTTTTATTATTCAGCTAATGGTTCATGAATACATTACAATGGTTAAATATGAGATAACTCCTCTACTTAAAGCTTCTTCTAGCACCTCCCAGAAGCATTCTACTCCACTACTCAACCCTCTTCAGTGTTCTTTAGTCGAACTGGTTCTCTGGCACTATAGGCTATACGACCCTCTCGGATTTCGGCCCACCTCAGCCTATTGTAACCTGGTCGTACTGTACAGCTCAGCTCGGCCCTTGCTGGGCTGTCGTACCACCCGTACGACACCGTATTGCTCCTCACCCTTCTGTCCGATCTATTCCATGTTGTACTCTTGGTCGTACGACTCACGGCCTTCTACAACCAGGCCGAAATGCACCTCGTTGACCCTCTCTCGTCCCCCTTTCACCTTTCCATACAATTCGTATGGAACCCCTGTTCTAGTGCGTCTTGCCTGATGGAGAGATAGTTGGTTCAATCTCCTTCACTGGCTGATCATATTCTTCTTCTCTAGCTTAATATCACTCAGATCTACTCACATGGGACCCTGGCTCAACCCTCCTTGATTGGTTCAACTAAACCTGTCCTCTGGATAACACTTGAAGCTCCCTCTATGGTTCAGATGGTTGACCTCCCTAGTTATATTGAGAAATGAGGCTCTCTTGGTCTTTTATAGACCCTATCCTTTCTCTCATTTAATCCTGGCCCTTAAATCTTCTCCTCAAGATCTAGATCTAATGGTGGGGACTTAATCAAGCGTTGAGACAACTTAAGTCAAGATCAATGGTTGTGATTTAATCTCACATTGACTTAAGTTATCCCCCACCACTACTAAAGAGTCTAGACATAAGATGGACCCTTTCACATTGCTAGACACCCCCAATGTGAAGGTACCTGCCCGAGCTACACTTTCTAACAAGCTCCACATGAACCTCTGAGTCCCCTTCCGTTAGACTGCTAAATAGCTCCTGTGTTTCTATCATATGACAAGATGCAACATTGTCCAAGTACCACGCACTCCTAGTATTTTTGTTGGTACAAAAGCAAGAACTATAGAGAAATCCTTCTCAAAATTTGTTGCAAACTCTCCCTTGACAAATGGTTCTCAAGGCTTGGGAAAACCATTCAATGCCACATTCACGAGCTCTCTCCCCTATGGCTGCAAGTTGATCACATACCTGAGTGATCCTCATGAAATAACTGGTAACATTGTCAGATCTAGACATCTACACAGATCTGAACATATTTCTTAAGACCATGTTCCTATTCATGTTAGTGCTCTGGAATAATCCTACCAGGGCATCAAACATCTCCTTGGTCGTCTTTTTCTCAGATAAGTGAGGAATTAGATGATCCTTCATTGAATCCAAGATGACCCTCTCAAATTTCATCTCCTTCTTCTCGTGAGCTACCAAAGCTTTCAAATCTATCGTTGGAACCATTGCTTTGTCCACTAATTCCCAAAGGTCATACTCCTTCAACGCCAAAGTGACTCTTGTTTTCCAAGATAGGAAGTTGGATGCTCCATCCAATCTATCTTCAACTCTCAAACATGCTAATGCCATCCCCTAGACCTGATAAACTGCCCTAGAAATAACCAGTTACTGAAATTGCCCTTGTACTAGCATGTACGACTCTGTGCACGCCTGTCACTTCTGAAACCCACATATGTACGCGACTTTGCTTACTACAACCCACATATACACGATTGTTCCTTCTGCAACCTGCATACAACTCCATATGACTACAAAAACTCTAGTTCTACCTTAGTATTGTTGTTTCCCTAAAATCCAACCCTTGATTTCTGACTGTTGGTTATGGATCTACTAAGATCTCCTTGCAGATCTCATAGATTCTTTATCAACTGCTATGGATTTGAGATCTGGCTTACACTCAGAGCAACTGCTCTGATACCATGTTGAAATCCGTACTCTAACACCTAAGTATTTTGTTATCTAGTGATTTCCCTTGCTATAAATCAAATCGGTAGCTCACAAAAAAACATAAACTGTTGGAATAATCAACTCAAATAAATATAGACGAAGCAATACTGGAAACCAAAAATCTCAAACACAATACACAAAGATATTTTGCCCATCAACTAAGCTTATCATTCAAATAACTTCAAAGCTTGTACCTGGAAAAATGGCCCACAGAGAAATATATAAAACTATAGATAGTACCTGCAAACCCTAGAAACTCCTGATCCGTTGTACGACCTCGGTTTTTCATGTTTCCCAAAGTGCACGCACCTTTCCTTAAGCAAACCTGCATAAACAAGGATGTCTCCACTAAAACCTGTGTACACGCACTCAAAGACTGTATGGCAATTCCATACAGCGCAAACCTGCTACTATGGATCCAATCTGTTGAAACCCACTTGCGACTGCCTTTGTTCTCTCTTCTCCCTGACCTAATCTCTAGATGGAAGTCCTTCTCCACCTATCCAAGATCTCCTTGAGCAAAAGTCCTTCTCTGCTCTCTATGTCAAACAATCTCAATGTCTCACAGAAGTGTCTTACTCCATCACCCTAGCCTTAATTTTATAAGATTGAGTTATGAGCTAACCATAATCTCCAAAGTGATTGACGATTGAGATTACTTCTCACCACACTTGAGATCAATGGCTATTATTTAATTCACTAATGTTAATTAAATCATTTCTTTAAATAAAACTCAACTCACTAATTAAAGCACTTTCATAATTCCTTTAATTAAAGTAAAGTCTCAAGGTAGAAGGCTTTGGACGATTCCACACATCTAGACACTTCGACCTATGCGGAAGTACTTGTCCGATGCTACAAACATCAACACTATTGCCACCGAATAATACCACATCATCATGCCAAAATTACTAGGAAACTTTAAAAATCATGAAACATATATCTCCTAACCATCATCATCTAACCCCTTGGGGGGCTAGAACCATCATCCATCTCCAAGATAAGCATATATGCCAAGCCACCATGATGAGATAGTATGCTCCACATCCATTAAAATGCAAACCAAGGGGTGATCAACAAGGCAAGCACATCTAAGAATACCACCAAGCAGCAAGTACAATCACCATCCAACCAAGGAGAAGTGTGACTCCCCCAACCAAAGATCTCAATCAAGTGATCAAATGCAATGAAGAGAAGGGGCTCCACCAAGATGTATCCCCAAGTCGGTCCAATGCTCCAAGAGTACCAACAGCAAATCTCCATCAATGTGATGAAAATCACAAGATGGAACCTCATATAATTTAAGTTGTAACATGGTGTTTAACAAGGCCAACAGATTTCAATTTATGGAATTGCTTATTAACAGTATGCATCCAATCATGGTGTTCACCGATAGTACACTTTAATGCGAAAGCTGTATGGGACAGCCATAGAATCTCAATCCATTTTCAGATGATATGACAACATTTGGAACTATTTTCAGAGGATTTTTGCTCTCCAACTTTATAACTAGAAACCAAAAGAATAATAATAATGATAATCTAACTTTAAGGTCATGGCCATGCCAGACACCAAATTGGTGTATGAGACCGCCTTGTTTGTGGGACAAGGGACCCCCTCTGCTCTCTAATTTTAAAGTCACGGCCAAGCCAGACACCAAATTGGTGTATGAGACCCCCTTGTTTGTGGGACAAGGGACCCCCTCCGAATAGTGATTTGACTGCTAAAGTTTACAGAGGTGTACATACCCTACCCCCTTCTGGATTTGAATAGGTGACCTCCAAGGAGGAAACACAAAAGAATTATGTCTTATAGCAAGTTATAGATCATGCTGATAGGAAGTTTGCAGGAAGATCTGTTTGTTCCCTTATCTGTCAATTGAATGGACCCTCCTCAATCTATAATGTAAGAACGTCTTCATAGTTGCAAGGAATTCATGTGATAAGGCTGATGCTTTCTTGATCAATATTGGATCACATATGTAGCCCCTTATGGCTCTGTCATGGATTAGCTAACACAGAAGACTGATGTATCTAAATCTGCCCAAGGTACACAGATCGCATGGTCTTTGATTGGCTATATTGCAACCCATTGTTGAATAGAGAAATGCTTTTCCTTTGTGCAGCAAGGACTGGTTTGCATCCATAGGACATCTTGAGACTTGTATAGAGAAAATATTGACTCATGTTTGACATGCCAAAAGGAAGAGCGCTGTATCTGAATGCAGCCCAGTATTTAGTGCCTTGGATGCTACCAGCATTGAAGTATATCCTCCTGAGAATAGGCATTGACCTTGGTACCCATATGTCTTCTCAGAAATGGATCTGCCTTTGATTCATTAAAGGAGATCTGCAGTAGACTGCCTTTTCCAACCAGTGTATCAATCATATCAGCCAGATATTAAAGGCTCAATCTTCAGAAAATCACTTCCAGCCGCCAAGAGGACAGTTTAAATGCTTTCCCATTTCATTATCAGCCTTTGATGCACTCAGATCTAACACTTGATTGTCCTGTATGATGAACGCCCTGCCCCAAGTGATGACAAATAGCATAGATCCACTTTATATGCAGTGGATTGGACATTGGGTGAGAGCATTCAGCTTGGTTTAAGTTTGAGGAGCGACCAACCTTAGAGGAAGACGCCCCATCCTAAAAAAAAGGTTTGTGATATAGTCCAAGGTCACTATTGAGGGAAATTATTCGTCTTTGTATGGGAGTTAGTTAGCATGTACTCGGTCAAACAAAGCATCCTTGAGGAATCGCTATAATCCCTTCGCACATATTTGGAGGAAGCCATGTCATAAAGTGCATATCCCCACACAAGATCCACTTCTTATGGAGTTGTTATGTTGGAGGAAGAGCCAAAGAAGAGGGACGTCCAGCTTTTAGAAGACTTCAAGGGGTTCATTTTACTCCCTAAATCATGAATCTGGAAACAACCATTGTTATATTAATATTCATTGTAGGAAAAGTGGATCTAAAACCACTTTTAGCTATTGTTGGGAAAGGTTGTTGAGGCTGAAGACTCATATATTTTATTATATTTCTTTGGAGAAAAGCATTGAACTAGAAGACTCCAAGATTATTATCTTTGTTCTTGGAGAAATTAGTGGATCTAGGAAAAGAATCATATTTTATTGTAAGAGGAGATGAAACTAAAAGCCTATAAATGGCCTAGCTCTCTCCCTCGTTTTTCATGGTTGGAATTTTGGAGTTTCCCCTCCTTGGAGCTTAATGGACACATCTTTCTTGGAGCATACATGATGTATATGTTCAGAAATATAACTCAAACAGGAACAGGAACTTTTGCACAAGTTCAAAGTTAACGTGCTGGAAGTAGTTTGAGTTATTTTCAAAAAGAAATTCTATTTTGTAATTCACTTTAGTAAAAAAAGTGAAAAGTTCTATTTTTAGATATTAAGTCTAATAAAGTGTTTTTATGCATTTATGACTTAGACTAAGATTAATCTCAAAAATAGATTAGGTTTTTGGTACATTTGTGTTTCAACGAAAAGTATAAAGACACGTCGAGATAAAGAGTTCAGATAAACACACAGTCGGATGATGTTGAGGGATCAGGAGAGAGAGAGAGAGCAGCGATTCAGGAAAGAGGAGGTTCCGGGCAGCAGGATCAGATCCATACATGGCAGACATACAATTCTGTACAGTCATATGAAACAGGACCATACAGTTGTACAGTCGTACAGACAGATATCTGTACAGTCATACGAACAAACCATACAACAGGTTATTTGTTGTTTTCTGTTTCTGAGGCAGATTGTACACCTTGTTCAAGGTGATTTGATAACCATGCAACTGCTAAGTTTTTAGCAGACTGGAGGTTTCCATGTAAGTTTTTAGAAGGAATGAAAATTTTATTTAAAGGAGAAATTAATTGTTTAAGTGTATCCAGCTTCCACTATTTAATTTCCTGCTATTCTGTGAAAGATGTTGTGGTCTAAATTTAATTTATGCATTAATTAAGTTCAGCAATTTACTTGTTTAATTGAGATCACAAGGACATTAGTCACCTAGGGCTGGAACTTTTACATGGTATCAGAGCTAACTTCTCTAATTGAGATTCTCAAGGATTTGTAGTGGTAAATCAACTTCCAAAAAGGACCAACAGTTAGAGGGTTTCAAAATTTTATATTCAATTTGGGAGTTTGTACAGTAGATATCAGAGATGGCATCAGAGCTAATTGAGATCATAAGGACATTAGTCACTTAGGGCTGGAATTTTTACATGGTATCAGAGCTAACTTCTCTGATTGAGATTCTCAAGGATTTGTAGAGGTAAATCAACTTCCGAAAAGAACGATAAGCAGTTAGAGGGTTTCAAAGTTTATTTTCAATTTGGGAGTTTGTGAAGTAGATATCAGAAATGGCATCAGCTAGCCTTAGGTTTGAGGTTAGTCACTAGGTTCGCTGATTTTTAAGCTTGAAGTTTGAAATTCGGCGAATTTTATCAGAATTCAAATTTAATTGTTCAAGTTCACCGAACTTAACGGCGAACTCGAACCCAAACCCAATTCTGAACACGAACTCGAACAAATTCGTTGACAAACGTTGAAATTCCACTACGGTTTGATGAAATTTGCAGGCGTTCGTTTAAAAAAATTTGGAAAAACCCCCACGACATTAAAACCTCTCCCCGCCCAGCTTTGGTTCCATTCTTTTTGCACACGTTCGAACCCAGACAACAATCCAATCTCCATCTCCAGCATGTTGCACAGCCCGACCGTGGTCCGCGAGTCCGTGAATGAGCAATGATCCCATCTCCAGCACGCTGCACACCCCGATGGGCCAACGACAGTCCATCACCAGTAGTGAGCACATCCCGACAGGTTGATGGCACTCCATTTCCTGTAGTGAGCACACCCCGACCGTGGTCCCCGACTAGGCCAGTGATTAGTGAGGAGACTCGAGAGGACTTGAGTCCAGGCTCCAGCGACCGCCAACCACTGACCAGCATACTCGTAGTCTCCAGCTAGCAGCATACCCCAAGGACCGAGCCGGCCAACTGTCTAGTGTCCACAGTCCATTGCCCACTGTCCTTTGTCCAGATTACAGGTGTGTAAGACATGCATGCCCGTGGTCGATCTGGACACCGTATACGGTATACTCCAAGCTCGTTGCTCTAGCCTCCAACATAGTTACATAGCTGCATACCCATTGCTTGTCTAGTGTTCTATTTCTGGAAGCAGAAATAAAGCGAACAGAAAATCAATGAATGTTTGGAGTATAAAATTTTTGGCATTTGATTGCAATCACCACAGGAATCCAGCATAGTTGAAGATTTAATTAGGAAAAAGCAGCAGCTACAGGATAAGATGGAAGTTGCTTACAAAGAAGCTACGCCTAAGATAGTTGCTTAGCACAATATTAGCGTTGGAAGGGATTGTTGCTGGCAGACTCATGAACGTGACAATGAAGTGATTGTTGACAGTTATGTCATGCATTGAAGAGAGATATTTTGGCAGTTTTTCTTTTATATTCGGAAAAAGAGAGATCTATGATCTCAATAAGGGTGAGCCTGTAGTATCATTATTAACTTCTAAGTTCTAACCAATAACTTATGAGTATCAAGCTTTTACTTGCTACAGCAGTAAGCATTGAGCAGATTCCAGAGCAGCCTGCAGGTGCATTTTTTTTTATCAATGTATTTTTTTATTTTTATCAATGTATAATTTTATTTTTTACAACTCAGACGTTAGAACTTAGAAGTAGAACTATAGAACCCTCTCCTTTCAAAATTTAATTTTAAAATTTAATTACTCTTCATAAAAAAATAAAAAATACAGAACCTTCATTCAGTCATCAATGGCACCTCCAAAATCTACAGCTAAGACATGGAAATGTTAATTTCTTTAAACTCTGTAAACAGAAATAAAATGCTAATGATTTTTCTTAACCCAGAAATTAACTTATGTTGATATAACTTCTGAAACTCATGCATTAAATTTACAAGTTACAACTGAGTTATTTAACTAAAATGAACAGCAGAAGCAAATAGAAACCAAGCACATAAAATAGGAAGACACCAGAAATACCCTGGAAACCCAGTGTGGGGAAAACCAGCAAAGGAGGGGCTTTATTGGCTTCAAAGGAATTAATTTATAGCAACAGAACATTCAGAAATTTCTTACAGCCCAGCAAACTCGGCTTTCTTTTTTGGTCCCTCTTTTTCAGCCCTGAAAAATCAGCCCTGTTATTTTGGCCCAGCTTTTTTGTCCTCTGTCTCTACTAGAACGGCTTGCACTCAGCTCACTTCCTCTGATGCTAAGTCGCCCTTCCTCACTGTGCAGAATCAACTTCCTCTTCCTCAGCCAGCGCCCTCACTCATCAGCTCAACACACAATGTGTTACATCCTTCACCCTCAACCTACTTTTATCACTCTAACTCACCTTTTATTGAGTCTTCTAGAAGCCTCCAGAAATTCACTTTAGCGAATTATTAATTTCCAAAAAGTCACTTTTCAAAAATCTGAGTGAAAAGTCAATAGAAGTCATTTAAATGACTTGTATACTTTTCCTAAGTTAAAACTTAGGATGAAATTAATAAAGCTGATCTGGGTATTTAATTGTGTCCATCAGCTAGCCTTGGACACATGGGCTTAGCTAAGACACCTTCTGAGCTACCAAATTAACACTCCCTCTTAGCGAGGAAGGTGTTTTGTACCACCCCCAACTTGTCCCTAAAGAAGACAAACTTCCCTTTCATCAAGGCCTTCGTGACAATGGTTGCCACCTGCTCTCTTGTAGGAACATATTGTAGCTTCACTGTCCCCTTATGCACACAGTCTCTGATGAAATGAAACCTGATCTCTATGTGTTTGGATTTTTCATAAAACACTAGATTCTCAAAAAGAATGATGTAGCTCTGATTGTCACAGTGAATGACAGTCACATCCAACTCCTGGCCAAACAAAACGATGAGCAGCTTACAAAGCCAAATGGCCTCACATGCTCCTAAACTAGCTGTCATGTACTCTGCCTTAGCAGAGCTCAACACCACTGACTTTTGCTTCCTGTTGAACCAGGAAACAACTCCTAATCCCAAGCTGAAACAACAACCTGAAGTACTCTTCATGTCCACCGTGTTGCCTGCCCAATCTGCATCTGTAAAGCCTATCAACTTCACTCCATCTCCCTGGATATAACTCAACCCATAGTCGATCGGGCCACGCAAATATCTCAAAACATGCTTCACTACCACCTAGTGTAACCTCCTCGGCTCAAACATAAATTGACCGAGTGTGTTCACTCTAAAGCATATATCTGGTCTAGTGTTGACCAAATACATCAAAGAACCAATCAACTGCCTATAAAGAGTAGGGTCCATTGCCTCTGATTTGGAAGCATCTAGCTTCTTCCAATTGGTCACCATGGGCGTAAACATAGGCCTGCAATCCAACATCCCGAATATCTTCAAGATCTCCATCACACACTTCCCCTGTCCAAGGAAAGTCCGACTATCACGTTGCCACACCTCTAACCCCAGAAAGTAGTGCATCAACCCCAAATCTTTCATCTCATACTCCAAAGCAAGATCCCTCTTACACTCTGCAATGAGCCTATTTGAACCTATAAGAAACAAGTCATCCACATACAATACGAGAATGAGCAGCTCACCTCCAACTATGATGTAGTAGAGGTTCGAGTCCACCTCACTCTTGGTGAAGCCCATCCCCTGCAAGTAGTTGTCAATCTGTGAGTACCACTCTCTGGGAGCCTGCTTGAGCCCATACAAGGCTCTCCTCAACCTGCACACATGGGAGTCCCTCCCATGCACCTCAAAACCCTCTGGATGCTCGATGTACACCTCCTCCTCAATGATGCCATTAAGGAAGGTCGTCTTTAAATCCATCTGGTGGATCTTCCACCCTATCTCTGCTATGTTAATGTTTAAGCCATTATTATAGTTCTTTGCATTTCATTAGATAATAATAGCATAATACAAGATCATTGAGAAATACACAATCACAAGAGACACAACATTTATCTTGGGAAACCCTCTAGGGGAAGAAAACCCAGCAAAACTTCCTTATTATAGATAGCCAATACAATGCCAAGAGATCTCTTAAACTAATGCAGAAGATCCTCTCCCAGATATGCGCCACTCTCTCTCCTTCTTCTCTAACTGCAGATCCGAAACTTGTCTTGCAAAATGAGCAAGTGAGTTGTGTGTCTAAGTGAGGCGCTAGCCTCCTTATTTATATAAGACTGGCACGTGTGAAGTGTCTCTTCACTGGCAGGGCCGACTTCTCCAACTGGGTGGTTATAACCACCTTTAATATATTCTAGGGCCTCTTTAATATATGTTGGGGCGGACTTCTTATTCTGCCTATTATAATTATCATTTGAGCAATCCGCAAAAAGGGATTTGGTCTTATTACAATAGTCGACATGATCAATCCACAATGGGGATTGATCCAATAAATAATATATCAGATAATAATAAGAATACACTTTGCAGTTACATTATTTCAACACTCCCCCTTAACAAGAAGGGTAATCTTCAGCAGCATCATGCGAGAGAGAGAGGACAATATCATCAACAGCATCAAGTGGGTGAGAGGACAACATCATCAATATCATCTTGGAACACTGACTGGCGTATCTATAAATCATCGGAAGTTTTCTTCATCGGCAGCATCGTCATTCTCAAAGGAATGCCATCATCATCTGCATCAATATGTATTAGTATAAAAAATGATACATCATCATCTGCATCAATATGTATTAGTATAAAAAATGATACATCATCATCATCACAGCATAAGGCTGGCTCATCATAATACAAGACTGGCTTTACGTCGCAGTTGTCAAGCTGGAATCTCGGTACTCGTCTCATCTCAATGTCTTGCTTTACGTCACAGCACTCAGGCTGGAAGCAAGATACTAGACTGGCTTTACGTCACAGCTATCAAGCTGGAAGCACAGTACTAGTCTCATCTCATCATCTTGCTTTACGTCACAACACTCAAGTTGGAAGCAAGATACTCGTCCTGCTTTACGTCACAACCATCAGGTCGGAAGCAGGATACTAGACTGGCTTTACGTCACAGCTATCCAGCTGGAAGCTCAATGCTAGTCTCATCATATCACCTTGCTTTACGCCACAACCATCAGGTCAAAAGCAAGGTACACATCTTGCTTTACGTCACAACCATCAAGTCGGAAGCAGGGAACTAGACTTGCTTTACGTCTCAGCTATACAGCTGGAAGCAAAGTACTAGTCACACATCATCTTGCTTTACGTCACAACCATCAGGTCGGAAGCAGGATACTAGACTGGCTTTACGTCACAGCTATCCAGCTGGAAGCACAATATTAGTCATATCACATCATCTTGCTTTACGTCACAACCATCAGGTCGGAAGCAAGAGATGTCTCATCACAGCATCTACTCCCCCTTTCGAGGAGGGTCCTTTCGGACTATACCAAGCTTATTTCGAAAGTACTCAAACTTTATACGAGATAGTGGCTTGGTCAACACGTCAGCAACCTGTTCATCCGTGCTAATGTACTAGAGCTTTAAGGCTCCTCTCTGCACCATGTCACAGATGTAATGATAACGAATCTCTATGTGCTTCGACCTGTCGTGGAATACAGGATTCTCTGTCATCTTTATGCAGCTCTGGTTGTCACATAGAATCAAGGTTGCTCTCATCTCTAAGTCAAATAGGTCGGTCAGCAACTTTCAAAGCCATATAGCTTCGCAGCTGGCAGAACATGCGGCAATGTATTCTACTTCCGCTGTGCTGAGAGCAATAATAGATTGCTTCCTACTCTGCCACGAGATCATAGTAATCCCAAACTGAAACAGCATCATGAACTGCTTTTCCTATCAAAAACACTTCTTGCCCAATCTGCATCAGTATATCCACTCAATGTGAAATCATGATCTCCATCATAGCTGAGACCACAATCTATTGTACCTTTAAGGTACCTCATCACATGTTTTGCAGCCACTAGGCGAACACGTCTGGGCTCTACCAGAAACCGACTCAAGGTGTTCATGGAAAAACAAATGTCTGGCCTAGTGTTCGTCAGGTACATCAGCGATCCAATAATCTGTCTGTACAGTGTGGCATCAATCAACTCTGACAAAGTATCAACCAGCAACTTCAGCTTCGCTTCCATGGGTGTATTCATGGGCTTGCATTCCAACATGTCGAATCCCTTCAAGATTTCGACCATATACTTCCCTTGGTTAAGGAAGATCCTCTCAGGACTCTGCCATACCTCAAGACCTAAGAAATAATGCAGTAGGCCAAGGTCTTTCATTTCAAATTCTGAGGCAAGTCTCTTTTTACATTCAGTGATGAGCTTTTCTTCTCCAGTTAAGAATAAGTCATCCACATATAGCAGTAAGATTACTGGCTCATCGTTCATGATCTTGAAGTAGAGGTTAGAGTCTGCTTTACTCTTGGTAAAGCCTAAGCTCGTCAAGAAACTGTCTATATGGCCATACCAAGCTCTAGGAGCTTACTTCAATCCGTATAAGGCTTTCTTCAATCTGCAGACATGAGACTTCTTGTCTTCAACCTCAAATCCTTAAGGTTGCTCTATATACACTTCCTCTTCGATGACACCATTTAGGAAAGTTGTCTTCACGTCCATCTGGTGCAGCTTCCACTTCATCTTAGTTGCAAGAGCTATGATGGTTCTGATCGAAGTGTATCTGGCCACAGGAGCGAATGTCTCTTCATAGTCAATGCCTTCCTTCTGGGAAAAGCCACGAGCAACAAATCTTGCTTTATACTTCTCAATACTTCCATCAGCAGTGTTATCGCTCAGTTGGTAGGATAGGTTAAGCAGCTTGAAGGGCAAGAGTCAAACTGGCGTAACAGGAGCTTCCCCACCCACTGTCACCTCGATGGGGAACTCTTTCTATTCAAGGTGGCTAATCCCAAGGGAGACGTCCCTAGTAATCTGGGGTGCTGAAAGAGAAAAGATCAAGGGTTTAAGGTTCAAAAGGTCAAAGTAGATTTTCCCCTTCACAGATTACTGCCAAGAGAGATAGTCAAAGAGAAGGTATTCCACTGAAAAAAGGCACCTGTTTGCGAGACAAGGCAAATAAAACTAAAATGTGCAAACAGTGGTTAGTACTTCAATAGCTAATGACTATCTTTATCATATATGAGCACATATAACAGTAATTATTGACGAAGTCAATGATTGCAATTATTGCTATAGCCTAAAATATCACTTCCTCAATAAATACCAAATGATAGAGCATTCAATGTACAAAATTAATCCTTGATTTATCACAATGCAATAAATATGCTCATATATATAATGTTGTTGTGTCAAGCCTACTAAGGGTGACGTCAGCCTAGTTCTAGGTTAGTTTAAATGGACAATGAAGTGAACGTTTTGCTGTTTGAGCCAATGAAAATGATCAACACTTCAATATCTATCAACGGATGACTTAGCCGCAACTTTAATACCAAGCAAAAGTTCATAAGAGGCAAGACGTCATCTTAGGGTTAGGGTTAGTTAGGGTTTCAATTTAAGAGTTTTGAGAAGGTTGTTTTAACACGAAAGGTTCAACGTTGTAGTTTTAGACTAGTGCCTTAGGGTAAATGGAGTCAAGGAGTGAGGTTAAAGGCTTGGAAGGATCTAAATCTAAGGACGGGAGAGTTAGGCTTAATGGTGCTGCAATGGCAGGGCCATGAAGTCAAAACCCTAAGGGGAGGAGGCTCATTCCGGTGTAGCTTAAGCTAGGCCTCATGCTCCTCCCTCTTTCCTTAAAACTCTTTGGCAAAAACGGCTAGCTTCAAAATATAAATCTAGGGTTGAAAAGTGTTGTGAGGCCAAGGCTCTTCAAACCCTAAAGGTCAAAACCCTAGGTGTAAACTTAATTAGCCCTAGGACGTCTTCCTTCTTCAACTTATATTCCAAATCTAACTCAGAAAAAGAAGAATTAGTGTAGCAATGGCTAGGCTATATTCTTCTAAATCAAATGGCTAAACAAGTTTTTATCATGGGGACATGAAGCAAGGACCTACTTGTGTGCTTGCTCCCTAGGGTTTCAATGATTAAGCATAATAATAACAATGTAAATATACATGTAAGATATTTAACCTACAACCACTCAATCAAGAAGTTTTGTATGAAAAACACACTTACAAATTCATGAAGAGCTTATCAAACCCTAGTTGTAACACCTTCCAATGATAAAAATACCATACACATGCCAAAGATAATCCTCCCAAGTGTAGCGCCTCAACTCCAAGAGCCAATAATCCAAGACAAAAGACTAAAAAAGAGATCTCTCACAAGAGAGTGAGTTGTGTTCTCTAAAATGAGGCTCAACGTCCTCAATTTATATCATCCAAATGACCTTTAATTACAAAAATAGGTCATTAAAACAGCCGACAAGGCTGACTTAACAATATTACAATATTTGTCACATTAAATGCTAAAAATATCAAAATATGAGCTAAAAGGGAGACGTCAGACCCCTCTGAGGGAGACGTTGGCCCCCCTGGGGCTCCTGCAACCTGCCACACGTGCCAAACAGTCCCAGCACACTGCCACATGCTCCAGAAAACGTCCAGCCTGCTCTGGGTAGCGTCCTGTCCATCAGAAGCCATCATCTCATCTGCAGTGGGTGATCCCCCTAGGCCGGGCTCTGCCAAAGCATCCTGGGTGAGGACGTCCTTCTTCTTCTTCATGCAAGGGCTCATCGCAACATTGTCCTGCCTCTGCCATCCCAGCAACCATCTGATGGGCTCTTCAGCCCCATGGAGGTCCGAACTAATCATATCCCCATGTGTACCGGTCCACTGGTACCTGTCCGTCGGGTATGGTCCTGCACATCAAAGACTATGCCCTCCATGGGCTCATTAGTCCCAGGGATCATAGCAATGTCAATCATATTTCATCATTAAGTTTATCAAATACATGCATGAAATTCCTAGCATATCATCAAAGAGCTCAAAGACATTACACAGATCTATCGTACAAAGCTGAAGCAACCGACAAAATAACCTATTGGGCTAATATCCACAAGATAAGGAAAGTTTCCTCAAAAGATCATTCAAGCCATGTTTTGTGCGGTGATATGGTTTAGGGATGTCCAGTCACAGTAAGACGAAGGGCAGGTGTTGTCTGTG
>CBVK0100413938.1:0-19073 GCA_900067695.1 Picea abies
TTAAACATTAAATACATCAAGATAAAACCTTAAATATGATGTATTTAATTATTATGCATCTTTAGAAACCAACCTCGAAATATTTGGTTGAGAAAAAGTCAAATCTGTGCAAAAATATGACCTCGCTGCCATGTACAGGTTTCGGTGGTTAAGAGATAAAAATTTGGGCTTGTTAACCACCGAAAATCTCTACTTTCGGTGGTTAAGAGATAAAAA
Organism: Picea abies; assembly: GCA_900067695.1. Classification (NCBI taxonomy): domain Eukaryota; kingdom Viridiplantae; phylum Streptophyta; class Pinopsida; order Pinales; family Pinaceae; genus Picea; species Picea abies. The sequence goes on from CBVK0100413938.1 coordinate 217, forward strand.
TCTGGGCCTGTTAACCACTGAAACCTGTAACTTTCAAAAACAGATCTGCGGCGAATTAATTTGCATGGGAATCGCAATGACTCGGATTTTTCTTTGAATTGGATGACAAATGGCTCAATAACCAACAATTGAACTTGAATTCCACTTGGAAACCTTGACAAATCATGGGATTATGGCTGCTGAGTATGAGTTTGCATGAGGAAATCATGGGATCATGACAATAACAACGACTCTCGGATTCAATATTGAATATTAATGAAATTGAAACAGAAATCAAATGAAGTCATAATGATTTTGTATCCTCGTGACTGGAGATAATGAAGGCCCATGTGACAAATCAATTCTGTTATCTGGAAATCATGCATGGAATTCTGGATTTCTATCAAGTCTTAATTCTTAAATGGAAATTGGTAGTTAAAAGGAGAACAGGGCATAAATCTTCAGATAAGATGCCATAAGAACTTCATACCTCACCACCTAGATAAACTTTCAGTGGTTATAACTTAATGATTGCGCCCATTTGACATCTGGCTCGTGCAAAAGCATGGGATTTTTCCTTTTGTGCATAGAAACATTTTCGGTGGTTAACAGGCCCTTTATTTTCGCCTTATAACCACCGAAAACCAATACTTTCAATGGTTAATGAGTAGTTTTTTAGCTCCTCTTAACCACCGAAACCTAATATTTAAAGATTTGCTTGCCAAGACCAAAATTGATTTTTTTTCCAAGTTTGTATCCAAATAGCAGACCTTCTAACACACCTAAAAAAGTTTGGAAATGAATTTTTGAACCTGTTCCTACCACTTAAAAATTGGTAAAATGACAATGCTATTTTAGGAGATAACACCTTCTTCAAACTCTGGTTCCACAATCTTTCCTTTCACGATATCCATCACTTTATTCTTGGCAAGGATGAGTTCAATCCTTGTCTTCCATGCTCTGGAGTTAGAAGCTCCATCTAACTTGTTCTCTGACTTCATCAAGTAAGTCATGAATGCTTTGACTTGGTTAACCCTGGATTTGACCAAAAACTCAAACTTAACTGCTTGGCTTGCTGAGAGGACCAGGAGATGTGTTAGGCTAGGACACACTGATCTATCTAAAAATTAGGTCAATCCCTTCATTTAAGGTGCCTCAATGAGAGGATTGAGGTTTCTGCAACTACACCTGCTAGTAACCCTAGCGGTAGTGCTATGGTGACTGCTCCTACTAGAAACCCTAGTGGTAGTTCTTCAACGAGCTTAATATTCTTACAACTATGTTTCCCTCTAGCAGTAAGATTGAATGAAGGAGGTGTGGTCCCATAACCTGTTAGAATATAATGGATGTGCTTGTTTTACCATAGACAATATCACTATTGTCACCCAACTGTAGGCCAAAGCCACCCTCCAAGCACCTTAACCTTGACAGAGAATCACTCTGGAAGAAACCCTAGGCTAGATAGCCAAACAAAGGGTATTGCTCCTTTCCCCAAGGATAGTGCACCAACAAGAGATGATCAGATAGTCCAAACCCTAACCAAGATATAGTCCAAGCCAAATGTGATCTGCTAGCTGCAACAGCTGCAATGGTAGCTCTCCTCCAAATATGCGCACAAAACTGGGCACTACAGTGCACACAAGTGTTTCTCTGCAATTCTGAGACGACCTGCCATAATGAATACTAGCCTCCTATATTTATAGTAAATCTGGCTAACTATCTGGGAAAACTTCTCATTCTGGGTATCTGTCTGTTCAGTATATATTACTTCTTCTGGCTGACTTCTTCTCATGGAATATAATAACCTAATAAAAGTTATCCTCTTGAGCCGACATGTCTTCTAGGATTATTAGCCAACTTATTCGGGTTTCTTCTTGCTTCCAGGAATATTCTATTCTCATGAGGTATACACATGGAGGTAAATACCTCCACAACTACCATAATATCAACAGTGACAACCCTGTTGGGTATCGATGTTTTGCCTTAACTTGATGGAATTATAGACACTTAGCTAAATAATCATCTATGTCCATATTCAATCCAAGCCAATAGAATTGTTTCCTAGTGGTCGTGATCATTTTCTAATATCCTGGGTGACCAGCATATGGCCTCTTGTGCAGTTCATCCATTATGAACCTCTTCAAGTCATCACAAATTGGAATATACAATATGTTTTTGTAAGTCATCAGACTCTCATACAACATCTGATAGCCTTCATGCTTTAACCCTATAGGCTCTTTCCTTAGGTACGAGGTCACGGTCTTGAAGAATGCATATTTTTCTTGTGCATTCCTGACTCTTTCCTTGAAATCTATTTCACAAGTGGTAACCGTTTCCAGGTGAATCATTTTCACACTTTTGCTAAGGGCATCGACCACCCTATTTTCCTTTCCTTTGATGTGTTATATTTCGAAATCAAACTCACTAAGGAGATTCATCCACCTAGCTTGTCTAGCATTGAGTTTTGGTTGATCAAACAGGTGCCTCAACCCACAGTGGTCTGACATAAGTACAAATATCCTAACCGGGAGGTAATGCCTCCACATTTTTAAAGCATGCACTATGGTAGCCAAATCTAAATCATGGTTCACATAATTTATTTCATGCTCATTCAATTTTCTGGATTCGTAGCAAATTACACGTCTGTCTTTCATAAGGACTCCTCCGAATCCTTCCATGCAGGCATCTATGCACATGAGGAATTCATTATCAGGGCCTTCAATCTACAACACCGGTGCATGGTTTAGAAGGTATTTTAGTGCCTGGAATCTTTCTTCACATTTTGGTGTCCAAGTGAATTTAACCCCCTTTTTCTGAAGGGTAGTGATTGGACAACCAATCGTGGAAAATCCTTTTATGAACCTTCTATAGTATCCTTCAAAGCCCATAAAGGATCTGATACTAGGTACATCCTTTGGGGTAGGCCAGTCCATAATAGATCTAATCTTGTTAGGGTCTACTACTACTCCTTTAGAAATGACATGGCCTAAGTAATGGAGTTGCTTCTAGAAAAAGTCACACTTGCTAAACTTATCGTAAAGATGATGCTCTCTTAGTAATTGAAGCACAAGTGTAAGATGTTCTTTATGCTCCTCTATGTTCTTGGAGTAGATTAGGATATCATCAATGAAAACCAATACAAATATGTCTAGGAATTTGTTGAGTACATTATTCATCAAGCACATAAAAGTGGCAGGGGCATTGGTTAATCCAAATGGCACCACCATAAATTCATAGTGACCATATCAAGTCCCGAAGGCTGTTTTGTGGATGTCTTCATCCTTGATTCAGACTTGATGGTACCTATACCTTAAGTCAATCTTTGAGAAAATGGAAGCACCCCCTAATTGGTCGAACAAGTCATCGATTCTTGGTAAGGGATACTTGTTCTTTATGGTTGTATTATAGATTTGTCCTCAATCTATGCACAGTCGGAGTGTGCCATCTTTCTTCTTCAAAAACGGGACTGGTGCTCCCCATGGAGACACATTGGGTCGAATGTCTCCTTTTTCCATCATTTCCTTTAGTTTTATCTTGAGATAAACTAGCTCGGGTGTATTCATCCTATAGGGTGTCCTAGACATTGTCACTGCTCCTGGTGCAAGTTCTATCGAGAAGTCAATGTATCTTTTCGGAGGTCGACCTGGTACCTCTTCTAGAAACACGTCTCTATATTCTCTTAATATGGGCTGGTCCTCTAGGTTTGGTCTGTCATCCTCAACAGATTCCAACACTTGTATTTCATATAGAGGACACTCCTTTCTACAATACTTTTTCATTTGGATGGTTGATATTTGTCTCACTGAGACAGGATTCTGAATCCCTTGGAGGGATACCTTTCTCCCTTTTTCATTTACACATTCTAAGGTTTTATGGTAGTATTCCAACTTATTTTTATGAGCATCTAACCAGTGCAGACCAATCAACATGTCATAAGATCCTAGGTGAAGTATATTAAGGGTAGCTTGGGCAGGCAACTGGTCCATGATGAATTGGCAAGCTGGTATGACCTCTGCTACTTTTCTTTTGGTTCCAATGGCTAGTTGTACCAACCATGGCTTAACATTTCTAACTAGTTGTATTTACACTTATCAATAGTCTGAGGGGCCACATAACTCAAATTAGAAACAAGGTCAATTAAAATAGAAATTAGATGGTTGGCGATCATTAATTCCATCTCCACCACCAAAGCTTGGTGGTCATCTTGTTTATTATCCACAACTGCATAAATTTGGGGCATTCTCCTAGCCACATCATTGACTATGGTAGCTTCTTGGATGTTGTAGACTCTCCTACTGTTCCATTTTCTATGGGGACAATTCCTCATTAGATGCTCTTCTCCACAACCCCAACATTTCAAGGGTTCCTTCTTTGGGTTACCAGTCCTTCTTAGGGTTGCTCCAAAAGGTTTATTTCCACTCTGCGAGAGGAAGTTTTTTTGATATTCACTTCTAGTATGAAGGATTATCCTAGATTCCTTCCTATAATTCTTAAATCTTGAGGATTTGAACCCATTCTTATTGAATCTCGAACTTCTCTTCTTCTTCTAGTCCTCGCGAGGTTATTTCTGACTCCCGAGTTGTTCATAACAATACCTTTCATTCTAGATAGTGTCTTCTAATGTCTTTAGCTCGTCAAACTCGATCCTGTTCCGTTAGGTCTAAGGTAACCCACTGATAAATCATTGCACTTTTACCTTTTCATCCATTATGTAGAGCACATACCTCAGCAGCTTGAGGAATTTATTAACATATTCCTCTATGATGAGCTGCCCAAGCTTGAGTTCATATAACTCCTTAGTCTTTCCGTCAAATTATTTCTCTGACAGACGCTTCTTCTTGAAGTGTTTCTCAAAGTGTTTCCATGATAAATTCTCTTCATGGATTCCTTTCACATTCTTAAGGTCTTCCCACCAAATCAAAGACTTTCCATTTAGGTTCAAAATGGCTATTCGAACCTTCAAGTTTTCAAAGTAGTCATGAACTCTGAAGTACTTATTTAAACCAAGTAGCCAAGCTTCTGCCTCTTCCTCCTTTTCAATCTCTCCATTGAAAGAGGGTGGTTTGGATTTCTTGAACTCTTCAGGGTCACGACTTCTGAAATTATTTCACTTCTTTCCTTTCCTTTCAGAATGTGAGCTAGTTTTTCTAATAGAAGATCCTTCATATTTTACAGTTTCCTTTCGAGAGGATTCTTCTGAGGAGCATCCCTTGTCTCCAGGTTGGACCTTCCTCGAGGTACTTCTCCCTGTGTGGCCACCTATGGGACCACATTTTTGTATTTCAGGTGGGCTTTGACTTCTCTTCGTATCTCATCGATCCACATGACTGGTTGTAGGTCCATGTTGCAACTACCTTTGTATATCAGATAAGATTTGCAACAAGACTGCATTAATTTATTTTTGTTTTTCTTTCTCCTTTATCAATCTCTCGTTGTCAGCCTTGCAATTCTGTAATTCGACCATGAGGCTTCTTACAGTTTCATCTAGATCTAGAGGGGTTTCCACCGCCTTCCTTTTGTCAGATTCTTTGTCTCTATTGTGGGAGACATCCCCCACTTCATGGAGCTTCACCATCCTTTATGCTTGTAGTTTATCACGGTTCACTGACTACTTGAGTACTGACAAAACAGTTTTTGTTAGCTAACAATCTATTAGTCCATGAGCAACACATAGTTCATATTTCTTAAATACACACACACACAATATAAATCTTTCATTCTTTTCTTTAGTAAGATTTTACCCATACTCTTTAGGAGAGAGGTAAGGTAGGGTGTCACCCTTCAAATTCTTTAAATATGGTTTTTATGCAACTCATTCATGAGCCCAAGTAGGCCAAGTGTTGTAACCATGCTTTGATACCAATTTGTAACACACCTGACCCTTGAGTGGATTTCCTAGGCAGAGGGCCTCAATATTTCATTCTCCTTAGGTGATCAAATCCTCCATTTTGGGTTTCTAATACACTTTGCTCATTAAAAGTTTTCAAACCATGCTCTCCATGCTTAAAACCAAGCCAAGAACTCGCAGAGATATCTCTCTGAAGTTCTTTAGGTGTTTATTGGTTGAGGGCCACGTGGATCCACTCACATGTGCTATTCAAGTTCCTTCACCCAGGGTGGAATACCATTCATGGACCGATCCCATGACTAGACTCACTCTCTTCCTCATATTCTAGCTATGGATGGATTCTGCGTTTCACGCCTCCTTACTATCTATGCATGAGACTGCCTAGATTTCTGAACTTCTGAAATACCATAAGCTCACCATGTGGCTCTAACCTTTAGGCCATTATGCCTCTCTACCATACTACATACCAAATCCTCCAAAGTCCGAAGTCCCGGACTCTTGAGGTCTTGATCATCTCACCAACCATGTTGGTAAAGCAGACACATATACGGAAATGACATGTGTTACATTCCAAGGGGCCTATAGGGTACATGATACACACAGATTTGGGTGACACATGGAACATCAATCTATGGTCCACATCACCCTGGGTGATGTCACTACACCATGTCACTCTGGATTGACAGGCTTCTGACATTCCTCAGATCTCGTGATTGATATTCGGCCACATATATTTACATATCTACAACTCTTGTTACCTCGGGGGTTCGTCTTTCAAAGTGTTGCGATGCAAACTCCTCTAATCTCCCGAAGTGCCTAATCTCCAAACAAAAAGTGGATAGCACCATACATCCCCAATATATCAATAGTTGGGAAGGGACCTGAAGGATCCCTTGATCTACAATGTTGAGTCCTTCGCAACTCCGACCATCGGGGTTTCATATCACAATATATTTGTTCAGGTGGGTTTTCCTAGATACCCAGCGAACCGCCTAATGCCAGTCAATCCTTACAGGAAACTGAATCTCCCAGTTACCTTCGACCAGTATATGGCTGGTAAGGTCGGTCATACTCTGAAGTCCCGAACTTCTGGAGTTCAAAGCCAAGAGGACATAGCTTCCTTAGGCCTAGCCTAAGGTTCCTGGTTATTGGTCATATGGTTTTTCTCGAACAGATTGTTGGGTCGCAAAAATATAACACTTTTTCATCTTTCATATATCATTTGTCGCCTTTATTTCCATATTCATTCTTCCATAAAACCATAATTCTCATCACTTTCATAAAAACATATGGGTTTACATTTCCATTTTCCAAATTATTTATTTTGAGTATTTTTAAGAGAATTTGTGATTAAATACTAGAAAATTAACATATTTTCATTGTATCTCAAAGTTGGATGAGTTTTGTGATGACTACAGGCATATTTGAAGATTTTCACAAAGTCAAAAATCAACACCTAGCTTCAAATTCGAATTTCATCTTCAAGCTTTGATTTGGAGATAATCATTCAAGCTAACTTTAAGGAGAAGATCATGGATAGAATATCTTATCTAAGATATTTGTGGAGGATTTGAAGGGATAGGTTGAGAGAAAAGTGGATCTGTAATTATGAGTTTGCTATCTTTATTCATGTATAAATAAGCGGGTTCTCTCCTCATTTGGAAGGAGGCCTCTCTCTAGAATAGAGAATAGAAGAACAGAGTGATTGAGCTTTGATTCATAGTCTTGTAGTTTTGAGAGAGTGATTTTCATTATTTGTCATGTATTGGATTGTTTTAATACAAGATTTTACTTTCTCATAGTGGTTTGTCGTTTACCTTTTTGTCGTGTGTTGTTGTAGATGTTTTTAAAATGCTTTCATTAGATTTAATTTACGCACTTTCATGTTTTCATAGATTAATTCTAGATTTCATGCTTTCGTAGCTAGATTAAGTTTTTTCTTTCATAGTTAGCTTGTGTCTCATTTGATTTCGTAGATTCAGTTTTAATCTCAAGTTTATGTAGCATTAGGATAGTTTCCTTTCATAGATTAGTTGCATATTTTGTTCTTTCTTATATTTAGATTCAACGACAGTAGTTTAACATGTTTCTTTTCAATCATTAGCATATATTAGAAATCCTCTTACCCTGCATATACTTTGCGTACATCTCATAAAATTATGACTCAATATTGATAATTTATGTCACAATTACTATCATATAATTTTCTCAACACAAATATCATATAATTAAAGAAAGGATGGAATATTTTATCTCTTTATGGGACTTAGTGGATGTCAAACCTCTCGAAGGAAAATGTACTTGAATAGGTGGTTTCCATAATTCAACCCGGAGAATGATGTTTCCTCAGTTGAACTAGTTTGGGCGAGGCTCCCTTACCTTCCACTTCACTATTGGAGTGATAACACCCTCTATTGTATTGGTAATACTCTAGGAAAATACATTGATATGGAAAACCAAAGGAAAACATGTTCACTTGTGCCAGGATCTGTGTCGAGGTAGATTTATAGAAAGGGCTCCCAGAAGCATTGTTGATATCTCTGATAACTAGTAGCACATTTAGTAGATTTACTATGAAAAAATTCCCTTCAAGTGAAAGTATAATCACAAATACAGACATTTTTCTAAATATTGCAAAAAATCCAAAAGCCAACAATCTCAAGCTTTCAAAAAAGAGGATAAACGGAAAATATTTAATCATAAATGGAGATCCAATGTTAATAAGGGGGCTAGATACCAGGAAATGGTAGGAAAATCCCCTTCTTCTATAACTAGGAAAATTCTAAAGGGTCCTAACTACACAAAGGGATCATCTTCCAGTCCTCCTAGGTATCTTTTTTACTCCAACAAAGGTGGTAATCTAGTGGTGAAAAATAGATATGAATTTCTCTCTCAATAACACCCCAACCCATCTCACGAGGTGTAAACCATTTCTTTTCAAGAGACTATGAAACTTCATACTCTGGGGGAGCTACCTTTAGTCCAAATTCCACGATGTAGAGTTGAATAATCAAGGCCCTAAATTAAAAAATATATGGTGGCCATGCATCAAAAGGAAACTAAAACTAGTGAAGGAGGGACTCATCATGTTGAAGAGTAAGACAAACTCTCATGGGGTGTGAAAGAAGTGTATAGTTAAAAATATGTTGATGTAATGTTCCCTGACCAAAAATAGTATGAAAAAGAATTCAATGCCTCCATGGAAGAGGGAATAGGATATGGGGAATCAGAAGAAAGGCTTCCATGAAGATCTAGAAGGAATCCAAATCAAACTATGAGGGAAGAGTAGGAAAACAAAGAAATCATAATGGGTTCTCAACAAACATTAGATAAAATGATGGGGGTTGGATCTAAACCACAAAAATCCCCAGGAAATAATGTGCCTCCCAGAAGGGGATCCTCCAAATCATAACCAAAATAATTATTCTAGTTTCCTGGAATAGTAGGGATTTAGATGGAAAAACAAGGGTTGCCACAGTCAAGGATATAATCAAATTAGAAAGGCCTATAATCCTCTTTCTCCAAGAGACTGAAATGAAATCCTTTGAAAAAATCAAAATCGAGAAATAATTACAGAGACAATGAGCTGGAATATCAAAAGATTCGAGAGATGCATTAGGGGGGATATGCACTCTCTAGAACACTCAAGTGGTAATTCTAGAGTTTTCCTTTCAAACCCAACTCTAAATTCTCACTAAATTCAAAATCATTCAAACTAGGGAGATCATTAGCATATTCAATATTTTTATTCCTATAAACTATATGGACAAGGATATGTGCTAAATATCTCTCATGAATCTTAAAAATTATGAAGTTTAATCTAATTGTACCATAACTAATGATTTCAATGTCATTCTTCATATCTCATAAAAAGGGGGGAAGCATTGCCTCAGACCCCTTTAGGGAAAATATAGAATACCTAATTAATGATTGGGATTTATTAGACATCAAACCTATTAAAGGTAAATATACTTGGCCCAATAAAAGATCTGGTCATGGACACATTGTATCAAGGATTGATAGATTCTTGGTTCACAGTAGCCTCCTTCTACAAGATGATGCTTTTAAGTCAAAGATCCTCCCCTCACATCATACCATAAACCCATTTCTCTTCTCTTCCAAAATACCCCAGACCATGGTAACTTACCTTTCAAATTTAATCCATATTGGTTAAATTCTTAGGAATCCATTGATCAAGTCTACCAAATTTGGAACACTTGGATATCGAGTACTCCAATGTATATTTTGGAGAAAAAGCTCATTTTTTTTTTTTAAATCACTTAAAGGTTGGGAAAAAGAATCCTATTCTTCACCTACCATTGAAAAAGAGAGGATACAATCTAATATTATGGACATGCAATAAAATATTGAGACAAAAGAGATCACTTGGTAGCTACAGAATGAAGAATCTTCCCTTCATAAACAATTTCCACAAGTTATGAGGCATGAAGAAGGACATTAGTGCCTCAAATATTAGAGCCTTTGGCTTAAAGAAGGTGATCAAAATACCAATTTGTTTCATAACAAGACTAAGGCGAGGCACTCTAAAAATAATGTGAGGGAGGTCTTCTTGGAAGATGCTTCCAAAATCACTAAATTTGAATCTTTAAAGGAGGAAGCTAAGCAACGTGGCAACTCACTATACATGTAGAAAGATGAAGCAGTGCTTGACAATGTTGAAGATATGCTCAATCCCATTCCAAAAATAATCACCAATGAAGAAAATAGAGATTTGGTTCGACCATTGAAGAATATGAAACCAAGAATGCGATTTGGATCCTGGAGCTAGACAAAGCCCATAGGCCAAATGGGTTTTCCATATCCTTTTTTAGATTCTCTTTGGATCTAATAAAAATATGACTTAAAAATAATGCTTCAGTATGCTCATCTCTCTTTCACATTATGTGGTAGGATGAACTCTTATTTTTTAGCTTTAATCCCAAAATAAGCTAAACCTTGTTCCTTTGCAAGATTAAGACCTATATCTCTATGTGATACTTCATATGAAATTATGAAAAGAATTGTTGTTGTTCAATTGAAAAAAGATATTTCCAAGCTTGTTTATGATAATCAAGGAGGGTTTATGCATAATAGATAGAAATTTAATAACATTTTTTTAGTCCAATAATCTATTCACTCCAATTTAACAACAAGTGAGGAAGGAATGATAATAACATTGGATATGGAAAATTCCTTTGACCAAGTCAAGAATTCATTTCTCTTCAAGGTACTGAGTAAGTTTGTCTTCAACCCCACCTTTATCCATTAGATAGCATCTTTTATTAGTTCACCTTGGAATGTCCCACTTGTCAACAGACGACCCACGTCTTTATTTAAAAGAAGCATGGGATTGAGACAAGGATGTCCTCTATCCCCCCTTTTGTTCATAATTGTGGTTGAATATCTTAGTCACAAGATTGAGTAAGAAAGCGTTGCTGGAAATTTACTGGGGATCCATATTGTCAGAGGAACCAAAAGTATTAGGCACTCTCAATTCGTAGACAATGCACTCTTACTTGGGGGTGCATCTCTGATTATATCCTCAGGGTTTAAAAAAATACTGGACACGTTTTTGGATGCATCTAGAGGAGTGTTCAATCATAGGAAATTTCATATTTTTGGATGGAATGATAGCCTACATGTATTGCACACAATTTCCAGATTCTTCCAATTCCTACTAGTGTAAGATTGGTCTTCCTTTATATATATTTGGATTCATATATCTTTAAGAAGATCCTCCTCTCAATATTAGCGTAGTATTCTAGATAAAATCAGGGTTACAATTGAACAATGGGGAACTCAATGGCTTAACCCTTTGTATGGTTCTTATAAATTTTGTTAATGCCACCTTGCCTCTATATCAATGCTTATATATATTGGCCCCCTCTTCCATTATGAATCAAATCTCAATGAATATGTGTAAATTCTTATGGCAAAGGGGGGGATCCAATTAAAAAAAAATATCACCTTATCGAATAGAAAACTATGAAAAGTCCGAAGGACAAGGGTGGAAAGATTCAACACATTATTAACATACATCCAATAATAGTCAATGCATTATTCATTGGAATTAAACATGCATGAACAATAATATTTAGGTATTTTCGATAGAATTTCATTTACATGCACAAAATCACTTACTATATAGAATTTACACATTACCAAGAAATGTGATTTAAAGAATAAATATGATGAAAAGAATTAAAAATTCACTATAAAAACAATACTCATGGAAATCTTTTTGTATAAACAATATACATGATTTCCATTCAAACACCATTCTATTGTAGGATTCACACATATATCAATTTAATTAATAAAATTAACACTAGAAACACAATATAGAAATTAAGATAAATACTTATCTTTCATCATGAATTATGAACCAAACTGGTTGTTGGGGAATGATTCATCCCCAATTATTGGAATCCAATGTGGTATCCAACCCTAAGATGATATATGAAACCACCAATGGGGAGAAAGACCTAAGTGGTTCTAATCACACTCAACCCAACCAGAGGATCAAGATTCGAATGGATCCAAACAACTACTACCATATCTATCATACAAATCCTCTAAGAAACTCACCCAACCTTCAATTAGCCATGAATTCACTCCCCATATCTTTACACAACACAAGTTACAAAATTTCCCTTCTCTTCCATGCAATCCCTTGGAAATTTTTTCCCTCCATTTCTTTAATGTAGGAAAACAAAAGTTGAATATTTTGATTTTCCTCTAGGACCTTGGGATGGTAAACCTTGGCTCTATTAACACTGATTCTTAGCACATACACATGGTTTCTATAGGATTATTTTCATTATAATTATAGTAATAGTTTCATTACATCCCACTGAATTCTTAATGCTTAGACCTTCATCGGACTGCTACAAGTTTATGTATTACTCTACCCAATGACCTCATCAATGAAGCATGGCTCTAACATGATTCTGTCACCATGGGGGCTTCACCTTGTTGAACAATATCTTATCACTTTCATTCATAAAGGGCAATTTTTAATTGTGAAAAATAAATTCAATATATTGTAGGTGTTGGTGGGGAGATGTGGGGTCTCAAGGGGTTTACAGTTATTGCGGGATACAAAAAGGGGTATCTAGTTAAAATAGGTGTTTCTTTTATTGTAAAGATGTATTGGAAGGGTGGTTCAACAAAAGGATTTTGGGAGGTATTTATCAACATCTAGTGCAATTAAGGGTATTCTTTAATATCCCACAAATGCATGCACTATGTCACTAGTTCACTAAGTGAAGGCCTTGTGTTTGTCACATACCCAAATGATGCCCTTGGCCATAAAAGCACATCAAACCCAATTTTTTTCTTGGATTTAACCACAATTATCATCATATAACTACCAAGAGTAGCCATCAACTATTCATGCAAACTAATGTGTACTTTAAACATGCAAGAACATTTTTAATGTCAAATGCATGGGATACTTGAAATCAATTTCTTAACTACAATATTATATTGATTCATTAAACAATTGACCCATATATTTGAGTTGTTAATATAATTAAAGAAATACAGTCATAATGTTGAATGCATGGGTGATATAAAAGTAATTTCTTAATTAATGCCCTATGCTAATTCATTAAAAAAATTACCCACATATTTGAGTTATTAAACAAAATCAAATAATTAGAAGCATAAATATCAAACATGGATAATTCACATATGAGATAAGACAAACACTTATCTTTTCTAAGATTTTTCCACCAAACTAGTTATAAGAATATAATCCACTACCCAAATGTAGGAATTCAATGTAGATTCTACCTCTAAGTCAGGCTATGAGACTACAAGAGAGAAGAAAATTACGAATAGATCTCTTGACTCACTTGGATACACCCACAATGATTAGAATCAAATGGAACCAGAAAACAACCACAATATCTCATGCTGAAATCCCTCTAGGTGGCAACACACCCAACCTTCAATTAGCCACCAATTCCTTTCTCATTGCTGGCACAGGGGCAGACCCAGGGTTCAATGCTATAATAGTGCACCAAGAAAACCCTAACTACCGACCCTTTCGGCAACACCTTCAAAGCAGGTGAAGCCTCACCCAAGGTAGAGGTAGGGGTGGTTGCAAGACTCAAATGTCTGCAACCTTAGCTAGGAAACAGATCTGTGATTCTAACACTTAACAGAGCACTTAGTAATTAATCTTCATCAATATTCAGTTCTTAGTAATAGCACAGGCGTACCCTAATTATAGAGTATCGCAGTATGCAACCAGATCCATCATCTAATAACACATTATATCTAGAAGATTCAAGCACTAAGAACATCCACACGGGTCATATCTAGCATTCGTTCACATCATTAGGCACAAAGAAACATCATATCTATCTAACATTCATCACATAGAAACACATCGATACATCGCACAAAGCAGAGAAACACAACATGTACGTGGTTCACCCCCACCCTGGGGCTACGTCCACCAACTCTTCTTTTTTATTAATGTCTTTAATCAGTTACAACACACAGTCACCAAAAACCCTTCTGCGCACAGGAGAGAAGATCTTCGCAGCTCGCTAGATCCTTCTTCCGTGCATTGTAGCACAAAGCCTTCTATAATCTCTATAATAACTTGCACTTAGATATGTAACCCTTCTATATTCATGCACAGAGCACTACTAGCACTTGGCTTACATCACATAGATAGGCTACTGTCCTCTTACTTACTTCGCCTAGACATCTATTTATACATACAAAAGTGGGCTTAGGCGTGGGTAAACCCATAGTTATACATACAAAAGTGGGCTTAGGCGTGGGTAAACCCATAGGCCGACATCCCTTTCCTATTACATTGTCCCAAAACCCAAAAAGGGGCCCAAAAGTGGGCCGATATCCCATGATCTTTGCTTCGTCTGGCGCTCCATCTTCGACAGGCTGTTGAAGTCCCAAAAATGATCAAATATAACCAAGTGTTCCTCAAAACTTTGTCAAGGGCCAACAAGCCCCCAACACTCACCTATGACCCGTCCCGAATCACTCTGGTCTGAGAAATTCCACTTTGAACGCCTTGATCTTGGCTCAAGCTGCTTCAATCTACTGCAGTGTTGATTCTTCTTGCTCAGTGAACTCCTATGTGCATCATTGATTGGTCCTTTGAGGCATTGTTCTGTTGTACTCACAACATGTTCAAGTTCTACTCCTTGGTTTTCAAGTTCGGTGAACAATTTGCATGCCTTTTCTTGCACTGGTTGAAGTCGTTGAGAGACTTACATTACTTTAATCTGAAGTGTGCATACTTGTTTCCGGGTCATGCATTGCTCTGGAAACCTCTTCATTCTCTCAACTGGTGACAAGGTCTGTAGCTGCACCTGTAATGTGTCTACCTACTGCTATGCGTGTTGGAGTTGCGACTCTAACACCTGTAATTCTGGATTTTCTGTGAGGTTTTTGTACATCTGGGCGCTTCTCGATCTCAACTGCTTGTATTCCAATGAAAACACTTTTAGTTAGTCAACTACGCTTCAGGCAATGGCCTCTCTTAGATCTCTTATTTCTTGAGGTGTCTTCGGCATAGTGTGAAGTTCTAGGTCTGCGTTGCACTGCTGAAGTTGTTGGATCACTCATTCCAGTTGCACCACCTGCTGTGGAACTAGTTCTTCTATCTGGACTTCGATGATTGTCATGGAGCGAAGTGCTCTGTGAACCCGTTCATGTACTTCAAGTTTCTCTACGAGAATATGTTCCCTGTCTTACTGTAGCGTTGCTTTCACTTCCTCCCACTTTGCTTGAAAAGCTAGTTTTTCTTGTTCTGCATTATTGCGTTGTTTTAGCATATCTTTCTATGCCTGCACCAAATCTTGGGTAGCTTGTGCTATCTCTTCCTGAACTTGTCAAAGGTGAGATTCAACTTTATTGGCGATCTAGTGCAGTTGGGTTGGCTCATCTCCTGTTTCTTATGTTCCACTTGTCGAAGGAGGAATAGAAACTGTGTGTTTGGATTCTAGTGCCTGTTGCACTTCTCAAAGTTCACCCTTGATTTGGCTGAATACCTCCTCCTGCTTCACTTCTTTCTTTTTCACGATCTCCAATGAACCATCATTCAACGCAGCAAATAAAAATTTGAAGTCGTCTGAGGTGAGGGTAGTCTTAAATGTATCCCTGGTGGCTTTGGCTTTCTTTTGGGATGAAGGCCTTGGCGGGGTAACCTTCCTTTTCTTAGTTGGATCCTCTTCGTCTCTAGGTGGAGTAACTTCGCCTTTGTTTTGCTCGACTTTCGTGCCACCTAGTTCTGCACCATCATCTCCCTGCTCAGGTGAGGTCGAAGATGTCTCCACCGATGCGCTATGGACATCATGCACTTCATCATTTTTCTTCATTTTACTTGGTCCAGGTGTGTCCATCATAGTTTCAAGGCTATCCACATCAGACATCTCTGCAGGGTCCGTTGGAACAAGGAGGTCTGTCGACCATTCCTTGGTAATCTCCTCCAAGTCATCTTTTGTCAATTTGTAATATGACTGGAGCTGTTGTTTATGCTCATCATTTTGCGTTGTAATGTAGGTGAAGTGGCGGTCCATGCTGAACATCAACAAGGGTCTAAACCTATAAAGTGTGATCAGGGTGATGCACAATGTTGACTGGATTGCAATCTTCAATTGGTTGTAGTAGGCGTGGAAGACGGCATTGCACTGCCACTATTTTCTCATGTCACTAGAATACCACAGCGTATAGAACTTCATGGATAGTGGTCCGAAGGGTTCTATATACGAGAAAGTGGTGCCTTCTAGTAGATTCCAGGCAATGAACGTGATCAGTATGAGAAGCCAGCTAAAGTGGTAGTCATAACCTTGGTCTTGCGCTTCTCTCCAATCAATCTCTAGTTGATTGACAAGGTACTGCACCCAGTTCATCTGTAATCCCTCTGCGCACTTCCCTGTGAGGTCGAGCATTACACAAACCCTTGACTCGTAATGAGAAGCCTATCAATTCATTCTGCCAGCCAAAACGAAGTACATGATATGATTTTGGCGCATCTAATTCCCATGTCATGTAATGGATATAATTGATTTACAAAGGGTTGGAATGGATATGTTTCTACAAGTCAAAAGTGAATCGACATTCGGTATTAAAGTTGATTTTCAAAGGATTCAAAGAAATAAGCTTACAGTCCAAATGCAAATCAACATGGGTACTATATTGACATTTGTTAAACTCCAAAGGAAAACCATTTAAGTTTGAAATATGAAGTAGATGTAAGTCACAATGAACCTTTAAAAGCGTGTTTTGAATAGGGATATAATACGAAATCATCATATCGAAATATAATATATTAATAATAATTATGGAGGCGAGGACTTTTAATCCAATCCTTAGTAGAAATAATAACATCAATATTTAAATTTAAATAACATCATTAATATGAAGACACCACATCCAAGGTCACTCATGGAAATATTACAAAAAGGTTTGAAAAATTCTCTTTGAATTTTGAAACATACACGAGTCTAAAATATACGTCTTGATATGGGTAAGGTATTAGAACCAACTTAGTAGGACTAGGGAAATCACAAGGATAAAATATTGACTTATAAAAGATCTCATCGAGATTCAATTTATACATTAGTAAAAATGCTAACAAAAAGGTCTTCAATGGATTGAGATGCGATCTACATATTAATAAAATGATACACAAAGATCTTCAATGGATCGAGGTACGAACTACACATTAATAAAAATTGCAACATAAAGTTATTCAATGGATCAAGATACGATCTACATATTAACAAAATGCTAATAGAGAGATCTTCAATGGAACAATAATTCTAAACGAATTCAAGAACAAAGATGCTTTCAAGGAGCGATAGTTCTACAATTTGATTACATATCTGACATTGTGATAATTGGGGATAATCAATTTGCCTATAGTACGTAGACTATATTTATACATACAGTTGGAACCATGTATCCTCCAGGATACCGTAAGGAATCCTGGCCCCCATGCCCAAAACCCCCAGCAACCCGGTGCCCCCTACGATGGTTCACCAAAACTCCAAGACCGAACTCCTCAAAACAAGAAGATACCCAATAGAAATACAGACCTCTCCAATAATGCTCCTTCCCCCAATTTTCATAATGATCTCACGTAGGACTCTTCCCTGTCATATCTCCCCCCTTCGTCGACTCTCCTATCCTCCATTAATTACCTTATCCTATTCTTTATTACCTTATCTAATTCATTTATTACCTTATATTTCCACTTAATGCTTCTTTCCCCCCCTACATACGTAAAGTCTTATAAAATAATTTAAAATTTATTAATCTCTTAATTCATTACTCTAACCTTTAATAAGTTAATTAATTAATTAATCAATCAATCAATCAACAGTTATAAACAATTAATTAATAAATAAATAAATAATTAATACTAATCATTGTTTAACTAAAACCATATTAGGACAATTAATTATCTAATTAATTATACTTAATAATCCCTATGCAATTATTTAACCAGGGTTGTCACAAACCCCTTGCTATCCTCGAGACACGGTAGGAGATTGTTAACATAGTCGTATGGCTGATTAGGGTCCAACTCATGACAATATGGATCTTCTTCTGCGAGAAAATCCTCAATTTTGGGATCTGAATCCTCATGGATCTCGATCGGGTCAATCGAGCTCACATGAGGCTTAGATCAATTACGAAGACTTCTCAAAATAAGTCGACCAGGCCTCTTATTTCAGAACCCTAACATTGCTTGTTTCCTTTTTTATTGTTTGTGAGGGTCTTTACTATCAGAATTTTCAGTGGCTTTAAGGCCAACAACTAATTCATGCACAGGGGTTCCATTTGACTTGGATCCAACATTATGTTTCCTAGGTAAAAAATCATCGGGTATTGCTTCATGACGAGGGTTTTTCTTCAAAGGATCTAGCTTGTCATTTGAGAAATCAAAATGTTTCTCTATCAGAGGTTTATTCAACATAGGGGTTTTTGTAGGAATGTCTGTAACAAGTGAGATCGGAAGAGCGGTTCAGCAGGAATGCCG
>CBVK0100413939.1:0-19073 GCA_900067695.1 Picea abies
GCTCTTCCGATCTCACCCTGAAAGTTGAAGGAGCATGAGAAGAATTATGCCACTCATGATTTAGAGATAGCAACAATCGTCCACGCCTTGAGGAAATGGAGACATTACCTCATGGGCAAGAGATTTGAGTTGAGAACAGATCATAATGGTCTGAAATATTTATTTGATCAGCCAACCTTAAATGTCAGGCAAATTAGATGGCTGGAATTTCTGTGTGAATATGACTTTGATATCAAGCATATCAAAGGGAAAGAAAATAAGGTGGTTGATGCACTCAGCAGAAAAGTGCACGAATTACATGCTACAGCCATTAGCATGTACCAGACTGAGATGAAAGACAGAATTTTAGAAGCTGCCAATGCTGATTTGCAGTACAAAAGTCTTGTAGCAAAGCTACAGCAGTGTGAGAGACCACAGACCAAGGAAAGTTACACCTTGGAAACTAATGGTTTGCTTTTGTATAAAAATAGAGTGTATGTACCTAATGTTTGAAAATTGAAGCTGGCAATTCTAAAGGAGATGCATAACATGGCTTATGCTGGACATCCTGGATATCAGAAGACTGTGGCAGCAGTCAAAAGCCATTATTTTTGGCCGGGTTTGAAGAAAGAAATAACTGAATACATCACCAGATGTATGGAGTGCCAGAAGTTTAAGGTGGATCATAGGCATCCAGCAGGGTTGTTGTAGCCTTTACCTATTCCTGAGTGGAAATGGGACGTAGTAACCATGGATTTTATCACAGGATTGCCCAAAACAAACAAGCAGCATGATTCAATCATGGTGGTGGTGGACAAGCTTACTAAAGCTGCCCATTTTATTCCACTGAAAACCACCCACAGAGTAGTAGATGTTGCTGATATCTTTGTAAAAGAAGTTGCATGCTTGCATGGAATTCCTAAGACAATTGTATCTGATAGGGACCCGAAATTCACTTCGAATTTCTGGAAAGGACTGTTTAAAGGATTCGGAATGAATCTGAACTTTAGTACAATGTATCATCCTGAATCTGATGGACAGAGAGAGAGAGTAAATAGAGTAATAGAAGACATGCTGAGAATGTATGTGATGGGTAAACCATCAAGGTGGGAAGACTACCTGCATTTGGTAGATTTTTCCTACAATAATGGGTATCATACATCTCTGAAGATGAGCCCATTCGAAGCACTTTATGGAAGAAAGTACAACACTTCAGTGAGCTGGGATAATCCAGCTGACAGAGTAGTAGTTGGACCTGAACTACTCAAAGAGATGGAAGATCAAATGATAAAAATCAAACAGAATCTGAAAGCTGCCCAGGATAGGCAGAAAAGTTACACTGATAGTAACAGAACCCATAGAGAATTCAAAGTGGGTGACCATGTTTTCCTGAAAGTGAAAACTAACAAGAGTTCCCTGAAGCTGGGAAGTTGTGCCAAGTTGGCAACAAGATTTTGTGGGCCATTTGAGATCCTGGAAAGGATTGGGCCAGTTGCATACATGCTTGCATTACCTGCATCTATGAATGTGCATAATGTGTTTCATGTTTCCCTGCTTAAGAAATATGTACCTGATGTTAATCATGTTATCAATTGGACTGTGATCCAGGTGGAACCAGAAAGTGTCCTGCAAGTGCATCCTGTGTGCATATTGGACAGGAAAAGAAAATAGCTCTGGAATCGAGCCATAGAGCTTGTAAAGGTCCAGTGGACCTGGTACGGTCCTGAAGATGCGACATGGGAGCATGAAGAAGTAATGCGGGCAGAGTACCCACATCTTTTTGAAAATTTTGAAAGACTTGCAGAGACGGTGTAAGTTGCACTGAGGACAGTGCAAAAATAAGGGGAGGGGAATTGTAGTGTTCCCAAGGCTGAGCCCCGTTGCAAATCATGATATATGAAATGAATTGTAAACATGTCTATAGGCTAGTGAGCCATGTCTTGTATAAGCTGGTAGGCTTATATGTTTGTTAGGCCATGGAGCCTAAGTGTTGAAGGCCAGGAGCCTGCTGATGTACATGTATGTATGTAGAATGATTAATAAAAATATAAACACCGCTAGGTGCAGACTGACCACGATGAATGAGTGAAGGGGGACTGAGCATCCACAGAGTGGGCAAGGGATTAGGGGCTGGAAGGTGGGAAAAAGGGTCTAAGTGTTGAGCCTAGGGGCTAAGCCTAGGGGGCTTAAGCCTGGGTATAATATTTTAATGTTATTTCCCAAAGGACATGTGTATTTTATTTTATCCTAAGTTCTTGGTAAGGGAAAACGTGCAAAAAGGATGCATGTTATGGGAACGCATGCATTTTCCAGGGTGACAAGTGTCAACCCTGGTGCATGCAAATATAATAGCCGAGATGAACCGTGGGTGGGGGGGGGATTTTTCTCCATTCTACCCGACCGTATGAGGGGGAAACCGTCGGACCTCTGCAAGAATACCCCCGTACAATCCTGAAACCTAAAACCATGAGACTATCCCGTGATTGCTGAACCTGTTTGGGAAGAGCGTGTCTGTTTTTCCTAATCGGCTGTTGCGGCCATGCAGTGCTAGACTACGCATGGCATACTGGCCAGAGTAATCTCGTGCTGAGCTTGTGTATGACCTCTCTTCGGGTGAGGGAGGTGACTGTGGTTGGGAAGAAGCAGGTTGTCAGGCCTGTGAGCAACTCTTTCTAGGTGAAAGAGTTTGCTGGGAAGTGGTTTCTCCCAGAGAGTGCCTAGCACCAGCTATGAGCTCAGAGACTTCCTGATCCGGCCTATTTTCGAGACCCAGAGAGGGAGGTTAGCACCGATGTACTGTGCATGTGAAGGTGTATACTCCCGGGCGGAACATGCATGTGGGGAATGAGAGTCTGGTAGTAGTGGGCGTAAGATGGCATCTTTGGGAAGAATTCTTCCAGATATTTCTGTGTTGTTTTCCCTGTAACCTCAGCCTAGCCTAGGATTCCTTGCCTTGGGGTGGAGTTCAGTCCCAGCTCGGGGGTGACCCACTGTTGAGATGATGAGTAGTGCGGTCTAAGGCTGGGAGGTTCGTGGAAGGCCTGCACTTGGTTGGTGGATTTCACCACTGTGACAAGATAAGTATCTAACTATGTTCTTATCACATTTTGGCATGACTTTGTTGTGCTACATAA
The DNA here is from genome assembly GCA_900067695.1 of Picea abies. NCBI lineage: Eukaryota > Viridiplantae > Streptophyta > Pinopsida > Pinales > Pinaceae > Picea > Picea abies. The sequence continues at coordinate 3,114 of CBVK0100413939.1, forward strand.
ATTATCATGTTCTCCACTGTGTATATGAATTACTGTTAAATGCTATGGATTGTCTAATTATAACAGTAACCATATGTTTATTCTGAGAGTTAAAATGTATCTCTTTGTTGTTATGCATGTGATTATACAATTCTAAATGTTTAATGTAAAAGTCCATGTACATATTGGTTAGCGAGAGGTTTTAAAGCCTCGGTAGTGAAAAGTGATACTACAGTAGCATACAATTGACCATCTCTTTTAAGGACCGGTTTTTCCTCTCCGCAACACCGTTCTGTTGTGGTGTATATGGCACTGTGTGTTGTAGTTGTATACCTGCATCAATACAAAGTTGCTGCACATATTTGTTGACATAATACCCCCCATTATCAATACAGAGTATCTTAATCTTACACCCAGACTCATTCTCAGCAAGTGCTTTAAATTCTATAAGGCATTCAAATACTTTCGATTTTAATTTCAAAAAAAATACCCAAGTAAAGCGAGAGAAATCATCTATGAAGGTGAGTACATATCGAGCCTTACTGATTGAAGGCTATGGGAATGGGCCCGTGATTTCACTGTGAATCAGCCCGAGAGGTGAAGAAGCTCTCTGTGCCTTCCCTTTTTCAAATTTTTTCTCTGGATACTTGCCAAGAATGCATCCTTGACATACATCACTTGTGAATTTAATAGCTGGCAATCCTTCTACCATGTTTTCCTTGTTGAGTTGATGCAAGTACTTATAGTTTAGATGGCCAAATATTTCATGCCATAACCTACTTATATCATTATATTGTGATAGAAATATAGTGCTAATAGATTTAGGAACAACGTGGGAGAATAAATACAAACGAGAACTGTGATCTGCAATTCCATGTGCAAGCTGTGAGCCTGTGGAAATGTCGGTAATCACTGTGGAGTCTGGAGTGAACTCCACCTTCCTTCCAGAGCTGGAATGAGTGATATTATATATCGAGAGAATATTTGCAGACATCGATGGAACATTAAGAACATTTTTGAAGCAGCCCCTTTCAAGATCAACAATTCCTTCTCCACACACCTTTGTGGGTGTGGCATCTCCCAAGTAAATTGGGGATCTGGTGCTTTCTTCGATGGAGGAAAATTCATCTTTTGATGCAGCCATATGGTTCTATGCACCTGAATCAATGATCCAAGATTATGGAGTGGATGTGACATACATTAAAGCATGACCATCTCATGCTCTCCCTCCTGTTCTGTTATCATCTTTCTTCTTTGCATTTTCGAGCACCGTGAGATTGTGTTGCTGCAATTGCTTAGCCATCTCATCAATAGTCTTCCTCATGCAATTTTCTTTGGGAAGAAAACCTTTGGAACAATAGCTACAAAGTGTTCTTTCCTTCTTCTTCTTACCCTTAGGCTGAGAAGAGTTATCTGAAGATTGTGCGGATCTCTCCTTCTTCGATTCAGGAAATTTACCCATTCCTTTTTTCTTGTCTTTTCCACTGCTCTTTGGAGCATTAGTAGCCGCAAGTGCTTGGTTCTTGGAACGCTTGACGACACACATTTGGACTAACTTATCTTTATCTTGAGTCAATGCTGCAATGAAATCATTCAATGGAGCCATTTTCCATTTTTCCTAAGTCAATTTAGATGCTTGAAAAGACGACACAAATACAGAATATCCAGGGCCTAATTTTGAGAGAATTGAAAGGATGAGTTGTTCTTCCTCTTTCGTGACTACACATGCATTAAGTTCAACAAGGAGGTATTTGAACTTGGTGAAGAATTCTTTCAGGTTTCTGAAATGAATTGGACTTAGGGATATGAGTTCATTCTCCAGTTGATGCACTCTCATTGCATCCTGCTTGCCGAATAGTCCTTCCAATGTGGTCCAGACCACATCGAGAGTAGTGGCTCTACTGACATGAAAGAGGAGATCTCTGGAAATTGATAGGCATATCAGCCCAATTGTTTCATCTAATTTATTGAAATACTTTATCTCCTCTGCTGCAATAGTTGGTTCTTTCTTCGTTCCCATTGTTACCCTGTAAAGCCCTTTGCTTTAGAGGAGCAGAGAGATCTCTGTCTTCCATTCGAAGTAATTGAAAGGATTTAGAATGAGTTTTGTGGGCTGAGAGAGATGATCCATTGCTTCTTTCTGCACCTCCTGATGATCTATACCTGCAAATAAAACCATGTACAATCCACTAGATTCAATCTAGCTCTGATACCATGTAGAATTCCTGCAGAAACCCCGATAGATCTAGAATTCTAGTTAAATTGAACACAAACAATTTGCTGATATTCAAGAGATGAGAGAAAGTTTTTTCTCCATAAATCAGAGAATTATATTAATAAAAAATGAATATACATGAACAACCATCCTCAAAAAGAAGATAGGAGGTGAATATATAGAATTTCCAACATGGAAATTCTAGTCAAAAAAAGCTAGAAATAGCTAAAATAGGTGTCATAAGCTAAGGGAGACCACATAGTTCGACCTAGACTACTAAAGATACATGTCACAAACTCATTAATGACCACAAGAGTCAAGTGATGCACATTAGCTCACTTAAGCTCACTTAACTGACAAGAGAAGCAGTTCCAACTCACTTAACTGACCCGAAATAGTAGTTACTAATAATAGTAATGAGAAAAATCATTAATTAAGGAATAAATCTCTCACTCAAAGAGGAGGTGCACATTCCCCAATAATATATGAGTTTTTTCATGGGTGAGTTGGCATAAATCATGAATAAATCAAGAAAATCAAGAATAAATCAAGAAAATCAAGAACCAAGAGTTGAGTCTTGATCTAAAATTAGCAGTTTTCCCTAAAATCTAGGGATGAGGCGCCCTTCTTCTCTATGTGGCCAAATTAGGTGAAATAAAATGTAAATGAATGTATTAACCAATATCTAGGAGTCTAATCTAGTTATAAACTAATTTAAGTTAGGTTTATGCTCCAACAGGGTATGCTTGATTTGCAACAAGCTTTACATCACACTTCATTGCATGCTGAAAGGGCCTCCTTCACCTCAATTATGTATGAGAGAGTGAGAGGATAACTATTCCCATGATTCATGTGGGATAAATTAATCTAATTTTATAAAATTCCATAGGCATTAAAATGCTAGGACTTCCCGGGCGGTCACCCACTCTATCCCGAGCGTGCTTAACTCCAGATTTCTAATGGGATCTGGTGCATTAACACTATGTTGTAGGAATTTACATAAGACCATTACACATGTTTGTAATTAACTAATTAAGAGAATTACATTCCATCCCTATCAAAAGGGTGAATATCATGGTTTATCAAAACCATAGGCTCAAAAATGGTGATGCAGTGGAAAATGTGGATGGCCACTGAGATCCATCTGGATCAGCGAGAGATCTTTTCCTCAATAGAAACAAGCTTTAGACCCAACTCTTTGTACCCTGACCTCGTTGAGGACATGCACTAAGAATGACAAGGAGTAGATCGGTATGATACCACTGATATAAATTTTATGAGTAGAATGAAATGAATACAAAAATATATTATTAACACAAAGATATAATGAACAATAATAGAGATATAGTAAAACTTGGCTTCTATTCAACAAATAAATATGTTGAAATTGTAAAATGCAGACTGAAACAAGCTTGCTAGAATGGTGGTGGATTATCTCCAAGAAGAGATGTGACGACTATACTCATTCACAAGAAGATGAGTACAATGAAAATCCAAAGGACTTTTTACATCAAACATGAATTCCAAAACCCTAGACATCCAAAAACCTAACCCTAGGATATGAAATGCCAAAAGTCATGTCAGCCCCATTGGGGTAAGTTGGTACATCAAATTCACGACGTCGTAACTTTTTCATACGATCTCCGTTTTAGGTGCACGATAGCCCATTGGAAAGGTATATCCGATGACTACACATTATGATATAATGCTCTAACTTCGTGTATAGCGTGATTCTAGCAAGACTAAAAAATGTTGTTTAGGGCCTCAAAACGGCCCCAAAAGTTCAAGACCTAAAAAGCTAGGAAAATAACTGCCAAAATGAAAACTACATGTGAGCCAGTTGGAATAGGTGGGTGGACACCGATATCCACCTGTATCATCAAAGGATCTACATCCACCAAACAATGAGGTTCCATAAAATTAAAGAATTTGTTTTTTTAAGGATCGACCTAGCTTGGTCAACCAAACTTCTAAATGGTGTGACACATTGATCTCAAGATCTATTTTATTTCATGTGATGGAATATACACATTGATTACATCCACTTCCATGTTTAATGCATGGAAAAATAAGGTCCCTAGAATGTAATTAAATTTACATACCAATGCCCACATGTCCAAAAAGAAGCTCCATCCAAATACCAAGCCCATGGACTTGACAATTGAAATTACTGCAAAAACAAATACCAATATGGAAGGCATTTTTGTAAGTGACCCTTCGCAGTGAGATCCAAAGACATGGTTTCCTAAAGTAGTAGAATACTAGGATTTCGTTTTTAATATTATCATCTTAGGGGATTTTTTCTTTAGGGACATCACTATATTCATTATATTGCAGGAGATAATATTCATTAGGAGACTCTTTTAGGGGATGTTCTACTAAGTACCTCATGAATAGTGAGTTGTTGACTTAATATAACTTCACAGACAACTTCTTGGTTTTAATAGAATAGATGGGATTGTCTCCCCTCAAAACCAAAGGGGTGGATGTTGCCATAAATTACATACCTCCTATCTAGTATCATGTCTCTTAATATCGAGCTCTGGTTAAATACCTATTCCTTGTACAAGGAAAATATTGTCATAGAGTCATTTGGGCAGGTTGACCGAGGAGAGACAAGTTGATAATCCACCTCTATAATACCTTCCATTATATTTTGAATGGATTATGTCATCATATGTGTTTCCTTCAAATCAAGATCTTCTTCTTTTTTAAGATAATGAGTACCATTTGTATAAGGAAAATGATTTAAACTCTTACTCTTAAATTTAATGAGAAGGCCTTCCAAAAAATTAGATATGCAAATTTAGTTACTTGTTTACCTCTATGATATTTGTTTCCACTTGTTCATTTAATCTTTTCGATCTCTACAGTTATGTTGCCTCGAAGTCCAATTTCCTATTTCCTTTCCCCTTGAGCCATGAGTGTTTCTAGTACAAAGTCTGATGGCATTATCACCATATGAGTTCTACCACCCATTTCAAACTTATTATTATTGGAATAGGTGATATTTAAATGACCATGTGAGCCATAGTGAGTGCATGTATATGGAGTATTATTGTATTCTAGACTCTACATGAAGTGCTTTTCCCATGCCTAAATCATGATTACATCAAGTAGACCTTGTGAGATATCGATTTCCATGAATATGACTACAAATGATGTGTTTTTCCTAGTTCATTTTTTAGAGAATTATCAATATGATCCCCTGTGATATTGAATATCGGTGGCCCAAAAAACTCTATACATAATCTTGGAATCTTTACCCAATGTGCCATCATGTGGATTTGTTCATGGAGGGGGTAGAATCCTATGTGACACCCGAAAATAGTTAGGGTTGTATTTCCCTAGAACCAAGTTCCTCCTAATGATATCCTTTATCTATACTTTATTGAGTAGAATACAAATGTGTTATATCCCCTTGCCCCCATATGCACAAATGGAGCATATCCTAGTAAATTATTCTAAGTTAATTTTACCCATTTAATGAATTCAAGATCATTGTCTCTTCAAGTATGGAAATGTCCAATAATATCCTACTCTGTGTATAGAATTAACTTGTCACTATATATGTTGGGTTCAATGACTACCTTCATGTTTTTATCCAGGTGGATATCGATGGCCACCCACCTATTCCACTAGCTCAAAGACTAATTTCCATTTTCGTAGGTTTTCCTAGTTTTTCAGGTCCTAAACTTCTGGGGCCGTTTTGAGGCCCTAAACAACTTTTTTGGGCACGCCACAATCACATTGTAAGTTTTATCTAGGTTATGACAAAAAAATATGTATTCTTCAGATGGTTCTTTCCAATGATATATCGTGCGCCTAAAACGAAGATTGTATACAAAATTTATGACCCGATGAACTTGATGTACCAACTTACCCCATTGGGGCCCACATGAATTTTGGCACTTCCTCTCCTAGGGTTAGGTTTTTGAATGTTTAGGGTTTTCTCATTTATGCTTTATGTTAAAAATTCCTTTGGAGCCTCATTGTGTCCAACTTCTTATGTTACAAGGGAAAAACTCTCTATGGCCAAGGGTAAACCATAACAGATAGGTATGACTACAGAAATCAACTCAATTCCAAGATGTGCTATATAAACTAATGTGCAATATAAGGAAGAAGCCTACCTCGATCCAATCATTTGAGTCGTTCCATCGTTGAGCACTTTGACCCAAAGCTTTATACCTGCAAGAAGTTCTCAACAAACAAGCGAGGCAAGTATGTAGTGACAATATATAAAATGAGTTAGCACATCAGATAGCACAATCCATTAATAAACATTACAAACATGCCCATGGATAGTAATCATATATTTGCAAGATATTGATAGGATGGGAAATGAGTATTTCTATTAATAATTGATCAACATAAGTATCAACATTACAAACTTCTATGTTGGCATGGTTCGAAACCAAGAAACCAAGTTCCTTCCAACTGGGTATCCACCACTTCAATCCTCCACCAAAGGCAAGCTCATAGAAAAGACGTAATGAGGTTCTCTCGACAATAAGGAAAGAGCTTGGGGGCTGAACACTGTGTTCAGAGTTGAGGGAAAAAGGGATGCAGACTCAATATGAAGTAATTTCTCTAGAGTAACTTTTCTCTCAAAGTTGAATGCTTTCTCCTCTTTCTTTTCCATAGCTCGAAATTGTGCTCTTATAGCCTCTAGAATGCAACTGAAGGGTCGATTCAGAACGTTTCCAGTATATGGAAGGCCAAAGATAAGAGATCTTCTGTCGTGACATGGAAACCTGACCTCATTTTGTATTTTCTGTCACAAATCCCGATATACACGAGCTGTAGTGGAGCAGCAAGCGTATATACATCTTGCAAAGCAGTTAGGGAGCGTATATGTGGAAAAATATATATTTTTGGCTTTGGATTTATCAAAAAGGGGTTGATAAGTCTGCATAGGGAAATGGAAAAAGGCCCTTTGTGCAAGATAGCAATGGTGAGGCAAATCTTGCTATAACAGATTCCCCCTAATGTGTGAGATCAGAGGAGTATCTGCAATGGCCGAAATACATTATGAATAATCCAGAAGTGGAGTGGTAGAGAACCAGCTGGACGAACTCAATTTCTCATTACATTATGTACTAACTTTGCATACATGGTTGCCAAGAATACAATGTAGATCCATGTGGAAAATATACCAACAAGTGTTCATGGCCATGAGTAGGAAAGTATAAATGCGGTTAGATGCCAAAAACTGTCATAGTCACAAACAAGGCTCAGTGAAACCAGTCTCAAAATCAATCTAAAGATATCTGTATACCATGGAGTACAATCTAATCTCCCATGATCGCTGAAGTCAAATAGGTACTGGTCCAATGAAATGGAAGCAACATCTCAGAAAAGCTGCATCCACAAAGTGATGTCTTCAAGTATTCAATACAATCTGCCAATGGTGAAAGTCTACATCATGTGAATAAATGAGTTGAGTTTGAACACGATGAGACATCATTTGATTACTAGTCATTGAGATATACCATTAACAAACGTGAGACCCCCTACCAATGATGAAAGTAGGTATCAAGGCACTGAGTACATCTCTACAAATGTGAATAAAGGAGCTGGTGTCGAACACTTGAGAGATCCATTGATTAGGATACATTGATGTATTCCCATCTGTCAATGGCGAGAGAGCCTGCCACTAATGACTGCAAGCCTCAAGGTATTCATAAAACTCTAGGTGTCGTATCCAGAATACATGAGATGAAGTTGATGGAAAGAGACCCACTGAAAGGAGAGCATTAAGGCATCTCTCATCAGTCATCACGAGGAACAAAACAGGAGCTTCATGATTTGGTCGAGATCGAACGAAGAACATGTTCACAAACCAACAACCCTGTGCGTCTTTCACGTGTGCCAAATGCAAGCGATACATAAAAAATACCCTCTGAATAGCAACCAATGATGAAAACTGCTAACAAAGGCAAGGAAACCACCAATAAGGCTAATGGCATCCAAGACACTGCATGAATGCCAAAGTGTGAATAGATGTCTTGCCGTTGAACAGAAGGGAAACCACCCAGTCAATGACCCATGATGAAATGCCGATTGCTAGGTTCAAGGTGACCTACCAATGATGAAAGTAGGGCCAGGGTGCATCATAAGACCAAAGTATCATGTGATTATGAGACAAACTGAGGGTATGACCGACATGAAAAGTCAATATTTTTGAGGAGTGGCCGACACATGTTGATAGACTTCCTTTGAACAAGAGCATGAGACATACGGTGGACTCCAGCATCATAGACTTAATGATGTGACAACTAGATGCGGGAGGCATCCATAATGTTCTCTATAGTGACTGGAAGGTTAAACAGTCAGTAGAGAAAACTTTGTAATGAGATTATCTTCCTAAGGCCATGCTAAACCCAAAATTATGATGATGCAAGGACTCAATAACTTTGTGCTCTGTTCAAAGGTGACACGACTACTTCCAATTACAATATAGTACTCCCTTCTTTCCCGTATGTTTTGTTTTTTCATAACAAGTGAATGCTATGATACAAAGGAGGGAACGAGTGTCGTAAGTAAGCAAAACTAGTTCTAGTAGTGGAACGTACCTATGCTCAATGCAAGGAAATGCATGCGGGAGATGGATACTCGGGGTGATGTTCCCCCCAAGGTATAGGGTGTCAAATTGCGAAGGATATAACAAGGCTCTGCTTGGTTGAGGATGCAAACTGCTTGAGCCATGGTTTATAATGCAAAGCGAGAACCGACTAAAGGCTCAATACTGCAAGCAAGGGCATGAGATGCAATCACAATTTAATGCCAAAAAATGCCCTTTTTTATATCTTTTAGTCTACTTGGTGTGAAAAAGGGGTAAACTTGTGCCAAATAGATGTCTTTTCAAATCCAATTTACAACTGTGAAAAAGACAAGTTCACTTGGTGATCTTTTCCATTTTTGATAGCGAGTCGGAAAAGATCTTAACTAAGACTCATGATCTTTCAAATCTAATTTTAACGAGTGTGAAAGGGACAAACCACTTGACGATCTTTTCAATTTTTAATAATGAGTCGGAAAAGAGATTAACTAAGACTCATTTTTAGTTCTAATCAACATGTAAAGTGGGAGGCCAAGGTTCCCTTCCCGGCCTTTTGCCGAAAGTCAGTATCCTGCGGATAGCTGAAAAAAGCTTGGGAAAACCCAATGCTCTCCAAGTCAAGGAGGAGAAAGTGATAACGGAGTACATAGTCTCTGTTATGGTTCGAACAATGTCTCTTAGTTGAACAGACATAGGTGGGGGTATGGGATGTCCTGTCAGGTCGTCCCAGCCAAAGGGGATCTCATCAGAACTCGGAGAGAGAATATCCAGAGGAAGAATGAATCTCTCTTTTTCAGAAGGGGGAAGACTTGGAATGTTGATGACATGACAGGAGGGTGAATCACTCTTACCAGTGGAGTCACCAATTTTATTAGAAGGGAAAAACTCTCTATGGCCAAGGGTAAACCACAACAGATAGGTATGACTGCAAAAATCAACTCAATTCCAACATGTGCTATATAAACTAATGTGCAATACGAGGAAGAATCCTACCTCAATCCAATCGTTTGATGTCATTCCACCGTTGATCACTTTGACCCAAAACTTTATACCTGCAAGAATTTATCAACAAACAAGCGATGCAAGTATGTAGTGAAAATATATAAAATGAGTTAGCACATCAGATAGCACAATCCATTAATAAACATTACAAACATGCCCATTGACAGTAATCATATATTTGCAATATATCGATAGGACGGGAAAGGAGTATTTCTATTAATAATTGATCAACAGAAGTATCAACATTACACACTTCTGTGTCAGCATGGTTCGAAACCAAGAAACCAAGTTCCTTCCAACTGGGTCTCCACCACTTCAATCCTCCACCAAAGGAAAGCTCATAGCAAAGAGGCAATGAGGTCCTCTTGACAATAAGGAAAGAGCTTGGGGGATGAACACTGTGTTCAAACTTGAGGGAAAAAGGGATGCATAATCAATATGAAGTAATTTATCTAGAGTAACTTTGCTCTCAAAGATGAATGCTTTCTCCTCTTTCTTTTCCATAGCTCGAAATTGTGCTCTTATAGCCTCCAGAATGCAACTAAAGGGCCGAGTCAGAACGTTTCCAGTGTATGGAAGGCCAAAGATCAGAGATATTCTGTCCTGACATGGAAAACCAACCTCATTTTGTATTTTTTGGCACAAATCCCGATATACACGAGCTATAGTGGAGTAGCAAGCATATACACATCTTGCAAAGCAGTTAAGGAACATATATGTGGAAAAATATATATTTTTGGCTCTGGATTTATCAAAAAGGGGTTGATAAGTTTGCATAGGGAAATGGCAAAAGGCCCTCTATGCAAGATAGAAATGGTGAGGAAAATATTTCTATAACATCTTGCGAATGAGAGTAGTTGACACATCTCTTCTTAGATATCAACTACCACCATTCTAACTAGATTGTGTGCTTTTGCTTTTTACATTCTTTCGTATTTCAGACAGTCATTAATAGAATCTGATATTTACTTTATTATTGTGTTCCTTTCCATATTTCTATGTAATGATTTATTATATATGTCTTATATATCTTCCTTCATATCATTCCTAAAATAATCTGGATCAGTTGTATCAGAGCGATTTTCTCCTTATCTTCCTCAGTGCATGTCCCTGACGAGGTCAGGATATAGAGATTTGGGTCTCGAGCTTGTATCTCTTGAGGAAAAATGCTCTTGCATGCCCAAGTGACCTTCCATGGTGGAAGAAAAGAGGGACAATGGGACAATAGATCCTTTCAAACTGTTGCTCGAGGAATCCTTCGTGTGACAAAGGAACAAGATGATGGATAATTTTGTTTAGATCCTTCAACAACTACCAGAAACAACGAAGGCACCTTCAACCAACAATCACTTTAGAGGTATGACACCCTTCAAGGTAAAAGATAAATTTGACATTCATTTATTTGAAGGTTAGATAGATGTCGACGCTTTGGAAAAATGATTAAATATTCTAGAGGGTTATTTATTTGTCCACAATTTTTCCAACAGTGAAAAGATCACCTTTGTGCTCCTTAAGGCCCTTTCCCACGTCATACATTGGTGGGAGACTCACTGTGATCAACATGTCGAGAATGAGTCTCTAATTTTTGGGCTAGGATCCACTTGGGAATATTTTTTGATGTCCTCAAGGAACAATATTACGTTGTTTGAAGTTATGATGATCAATACATAAGATGGACCACACTATGCCAAGAGAGGGGCCAAAATGTGTTGGAGTTCAAAAATAATTTCCATACCTTGTGCACCAAGCTAGGTATCAAAGAATCTAAGTGACATCTAGTCCTAAAATACCATGGGGATGTTGTGGATCTTGATTTTGACAACATCCAAACTGAAATAGATTTCCCAAAGATATCGTTATTAGGAGCCTCTTATCAATATGTTGTCAAAATCAAGCTGAAATTCAAGCAACAGAACAAGCAGGATTTTAGGTCTACAAATCTGCAATATCCAAAGTATGGTAAGGGTGGCCCTAAATCCTAGGCCAAAGGAAAGAGAAAGGATGGCCAACCCTAGGATAACCATCCCAAGCCACTAACAAACAAGGTTAATGGGAGGTCAAAGAAGGACACTGGAAAATGGTGTGAGTTCCACAAAATCTCTTGGCACAATATTGCTGAATGTTGCTGCAAATAGTCATTGTTGGTTGAGATGAAAGAACCAGGGTCAGATGTTGACTCAGACTCTAATTCATATCCAAGAAAGGGAAGGCAAATCATTGATTGAGAACCTAGTGCCACCATAACTACCACAAAATTACAACCAGAGGAACTAGAGGAGCCTGGAGAATGGGAGTGTCTTTTCCACTCACATATGTGGGTGAAGGGAATCCCACTCCTTTTCATTGTTGAAAGCGCTAGCCAGAAGAACTTGATCTCAAAAGAGTTTTTCAAGAGGTTGAACTTGACAATGACACAACATCCTCAACCATACACCATCGGTTCTCTTAACAAGGGATAGGACATCTGTGTTAGCCAACAATGTCGTATGCACTATGACATCAAACCCTTCAAAGACGAGGTATTGTGTGATTTTTCCCCACTTGAAGTTTGTGATGTTTTTCTAGGACAACCATACATGTGGAAGCGTGATGTTATTTATGAATCTAGGCCTCGTAGTGTCATTATTACTTTGGGAGATCAACTCTACAAGGTACTGGAGGAAGTCCCAAATAGTGCGGTCTCTTTGATCTCTATGAAGTAGTGTAGAAAGGTGGTTTCTCATACCGAGATGTTTTTCCTTTGTATGGTTCAATCAAAAGGTGAACAGAAGGTCACTACAACCGCCAAAACCTCTGCATGGGGTTTCTCTTCCCAACAACAACAGGTGGAAAAAATAGTATAGGAATACAAAGACACATTTTCCTTGCCTACTAGGGTGCATGTGCACTATCAAATAAAGCACTCAATTAATATGACATCAGTGCTCCTCTACCTAACATCCTTGTATATAGGATTTTTGTTATGGAGAATGAATAAATCAAATTCCAGATCCAAGAGATCATTTTGAAGGGCCAAATAAAACCAAGCTCATCACCTTGAGGGAACCCAATTATTCTAGTACAAAAGAAGGATGAGACATGAGAAATTTGTATTGATTACATAGCCCTAAACAAGATCACAATCAAGAATTGGTACACAATTCTTTGGATTAATGATATTCTCGATCAACTCAAGGGAGCCAAGTTTTTTAGTAATATTGATCTGAAGTCAGGTTACCACCAGGTGTCGATTGAGAAAAATGATGTGTAGAAGACAACCTTCAAGTCCAAAGAAGGCCTCTTTGAGTGGTTGGTCATGTATTTTGGCTTGACTAATGCCCTGACCACATTCATGCATATAATGGATGATATATTACGACCATTCATGAACTCCTTTGTGGTTGTGTATTTGGATGACATCCTCATCTTCAACAAGACTTGGGAGGAACATTTGGAGTGTATTCGACATGTATTGGGCACACTGCGACAACACAAGTTATATTCCAATTTGGAGAAGTGTTTCTTCAACATGTAGAGAATCCAATATTTGGGATACCTAGTGGATGAGCAGGATGTACATGTAGATCCAACCAATATCCAAGTCATTTGCAATTGGTCAGCCCTAAAAACAATGACCGAGCTCTGCTACTTCTTGGGCCTTGCTAACTTCTACCGGTGTTTGTGTTGGGGTTCTCTCATATCACTTCAGACCTAAGCTAGGTGACCAAGGGTGGCGCAAAGCCAAGTTTGTGTGGTCTGTTCCCCAATAGAAAGCATTCAAGGAGATGAAATCCTGCCTCTTCTCAATGCCAGTCCTCATTCTTCCATACCTGCAATGACCATTTGATATTGACACAGATGCTTCAGATTATGCTATTGGCCCAATCCTCACTCAGCATGGGAATTCGGTAGCCTATCCTAGTGAAACTCTATATGATTTTGTTCGAAGATACGCCACCTAGACCAAAGATATGTAATCCATTGTGCAGGGATGTCAACAGTGGAAGCATTACATTCTGGGGAAGGAAACGATCATCCAGACTAATCATAGGCCTCTACAATTCATGAAAACACAAGGAAGGTTACAAAATGATCACCATTAGAAGTATTCCATGTCCCTGTAGCAATTCCACTTGAATATCAAGTACAAGAAGGGTAGCACCAACCATTTTGTAGATTGCCTCAGTTGACCCCTGGTAGCAACGCTAACCATACTTCCTAAATCCTATGGACATGAGACATCTGGATGGCCCAAATTATACAATAATGACTCTGAATTTGCTACTTCGTATCATACATTGAATGCAGGAAAAATAATTCCCAACTTTTATCTTCGGGATGGATTATTATGAATGATTCTCGTAGTTTCATTGCTGCACAAGATAAATATGGACTTCCTCATGATATTTGGTTTTGAAAGCATATTTGAAGATCTATTTGAAGATGAGAATGAATATTTTTATGTTAGTCATCGTACCATAAATGAGGGAGAAAAAGATAGTTGTTATGAGATGAACATGAAGGAGGAAGACCAGATGCAAATTTGTGAGGATGAAGGATTTTTGATGAATGATGAAGGACCGGTTCCTATTGATATGAGTAACCTGCTTCATTCTACTCCATGTGGGTTTGTTGCAAGTATTGGAGATTTGGAGCAAAATGCTTTAGATGAGTTTGAAGGACCTATAGAAATTATCAGAACAAAACTTCCTGTAAATGATAGAACATCAGTGAAGTCTCATTCTGAACCTCCTTGAAGGATATTATCTGCTCTCAATGTTTGGGCATCAACATTTGATGGATTTGGACCGAGTGACTCTAACTACATACATGTTTCTTCTTGTGGTCATGGTGTGCATCATGAATACCCTAATCACTATTTACCATTTCTGAGGCAGAGATATAACATTAGGAATATGTTTGGAGTTGGGTGGCCATATCCAATGTATTCAACTCAGAAGTTTAATTTTCTAGTCAATGACTTAGTGAAAGTCTTGACTAGTGATAGCAGTTTTCAGTTATAGTTGTGGAGTTTGCTGGTGTGTGGTATTTGCTGTGAATCCATTTCTCCATTAAGGGAGAATGTTAGAGTAATAAATTCGAAATGTTACTCTTAGTTTATGTGTAGTTTCATATCCACAATTGTAGGAGTTTGTTGAGAGCTCTCTCAACCTATATATTTGTAACTATATTCCAACATTAATCAAGTTGTGTTGACCTTCAGTGTTTGAATGATATGGATTTTTGTCCTGTGTTCTGCTTATAATTCAATTTCTATGCCATGAAAATGACGAGGGTTGAAGCAAGCGCAAGGGCCACACAAACACATGTCTTAAAGTTCTTCGTTCTATCGTTCTGCAATCACAAAATGAAGAATTCATTAGTTGATAATATAGTTGTAATTAGAAAATGCTTAATGGTTCAAGATATAAGGAGATGAATTACTGACTGTTGAATTACGTGGAGTGGCGGGGGTGAAGGAATCCTCGAAAGAATATGGCTCGGGGGAATGGGGAGTGGAAGGCGGGATCAATACATGGGCCACAACAGAACCATGTTGTTGTTTCTGACTCTTCTTCAGATGTTTCTTCTTTGCTGGAGTCGGGCCCTCCCCCACAACTGACGTTGGGGATTCTACATATATTTTGTGTTTAGGAGGGGTCGAAGCGGGAGCCTCTTTGGCCTTGGAGGGTGGTGGAGCAGGAGCCTCTTTGACCTTGGAGGGTGGTGGAGCAGGAGACTCGACGGGCGTTTTATATTGGGACATTGGGTTTCACAAATTCCACCTGATGTCTACTCCATTCTCTAGCTCACAAACATATGGGTTTCACACATGTCTAGGGTATTATTTTCATAACATGGCTTTAATGGAAAGAGATGTGATAAGTGTTAGAATAAAGCTTACTTCTTTAGTGAGAGATAACTGTTGTAACTGTGAGTTTCAACCATGACTGTTGTAACTGTGAGTTTTCTAGGTTTACTATTATTAGCTAATCAGATCCACTTAAGTCAATGATCTGCATGCTATATATGTAACCTCCATTTGTTTGTTAAGCAATAAAAACTGTTTTGTGTTGTGTGAATTAATTCTTCCAATTTTAACTATAAGACCACTACTCACTCCCAATGATGTTTCCTCTGCCATGTCATGACCAGTATTTTCCATACATACATATATATATATATATATATATATATATATATATATATATATATATAT
>CBVK0100413940.1:0-19072 GCA_900067695.1 Picea abies
TTTTCCTTTTTGTTCTATTGTTACATAGTAATATAGTTATTTTTCAAGTATTTTTATCTCCTTACCCGAGCTAGATTATATCCTAACTGAAGACCCATCACATCATTAAAGAAAAAGTCATGTGCCTCATGGTAAAATGAGATAAAATATAAAATTGTTAACATTATAGACTTGTTATTAGATAACACTTCTTTACCATTTTCATGACTAGCTTATAAGTTATAGCACCATTTCTTAATGACAAACATAGCACAACATATGAAGTATTGCATATTAAACCAAAGTAAAATGAGCATGTATAGTGAAAGCATAATATATCAAGTGCACCTGTCATTTCTAGATAGAATCAATACTCCATGGCTACGATGGTTGAGTGGTGAAAGTTGAATCATCATGAGATGGTTGACTCGTGAAAGTTGAATCACCATACAACTCACGGGGAATAAAGAGAGAATTTGCGTCTAAATGGAATGATCGATTGATATCATGGAAGCTCAAAGATACCCCTAGATAATTAGATGGCACTAGGAGTATTACCCTTGAATGAGCAAGATAACTTAGTGGCATAATCAGTGGTGTGGAAGATATTTTCCCATCCTATACTATATTGATTATTTGATGTTATGAAATATTTTTGAAGTTTTTAATTTTAAACTAATCTTATTTTTGTCTAAATATTTTTGAAATCAAACAAAATTTTTCAAATTAAAATTTATTATCTATTTAAAAAATTAAAAAATTTATTTTTATTTTTAAATTCCATTTAATACACAATATAAAACATTACAAGATAATAATAAAATTATAAAAAATAATGTATATAAAACAGTAGAAAATATCTTAAAACCTTTGTGAATAAGACACGAGTAATTTGAAATAAAAAGTTAAATATAACCTACATTATTCCACCGCGTAACATGGACGCAACTAACAAAAAAAAATTGTTTGACAGGTGGCTATCGACGCCAACTAGATATGTTTATGACCATTGCTGGCTAACGATACCACAAATAGCTATGCCCTGTCTCAGAAAAGCATGATCCAAAAACGCAACCATGGGATTTGGAAGAGAAAAGCATGATCCAACCCGCTCCATCTAGTCTCAAAAAAGAAACCATGACCCAAACCGCTCCATCTCGTCTCAAAAACGCATGATCACAAAAAGCAGCCACGATCCAAACCTCTCCATCTCGTCAAATGGTGTACTGCTCCATCCCGTTTCAGAAACGCATGGTCAGAAAAAACAGGTTAGAAAAATACCGCTGGGGTTTGGAAGAAACTTGATTTCTGATGGTCTTTTTCTAATATCCGTAGATCTTATAACCGTTACAATCCAACGGCTTACTTACACTCTGAATTCCTATATAAATCCAGATTCCCTTCCCCATATGCATTGTCGGCTTTTAATGTTGCTGTGAGGCGTTTTCGTTTCTTCCTTGTGTTTTCTGGTTCCCCATATGCATTGTCGGCTTTTAATGTTGCTGTGAGGCGTTTTCGTTTCTTCCTTGTGTTTTCTGGTTGATCTGTATTTCCTCAGAGAATGATTTTATTGGCGATTCTTGTTTATGGTAGATTAATTTTATGTTTTTATCGTAGATTTTCATTAATTTTATGTTTTTATTTATTTGTTTATGGTAAATTATTGTTATTTTTTTTCTTGTCTTTAAATGGTCTCTTAGTTTAATTTTTATTATGATTGAATATTATAACTTTAAATTTTAATATATTTTTCTTTTCAAAACTGGAAAAATGATTCGGGGATTCAATCTGATTTCTATTTTGATAGATTGTTTCAGGTGATGTCGACCTTGTTTTCACAGATAGCTCTTTCCCAGGCTTTACTCTGCTCTTCCTGGTTCATACACTCGCCTCCATTTATTGGTTTCTGCGAGCTTCTCCTATTTTGAATGTCAATCCCAAGAAGTATTTTCGTTTCTGGTAGATTTTCCAGGATAATATTATTATAATGATTATGAGTTTTTTTCCTCTCTCCTGAAACAGATGCAACTGAAAGGTTTTAGTTATTAAAATCATTTATTATACCTAAAACAACTGCAACTGAGATGTTTAAGTGCTGAAAGTTTTTAGTGCTTAAAATCATACAGCTGCTTAAAATAATTTATTATACCTAAAATAGCTGCACTATCGGCTTCTCATGTTGTTGTTAGGCATTTTCGTTTCTACTGTGTGTTTTGGTTGATCTGCATTTACTTGGGGAATTTTATTGGCAATTCTTTTCATTAATTTTATGTTTTTTTTATTTTTTTATGATTGATTATTGTTATTGTTTTTCTGTTTTTAAATGATTGTTTAGTTTAATCTTCATTATGATTGAATATTGTAACTTTAAATTTTAATATATTTTGCTTTTCAGCACTGAAAAAATATCAGGGCTTTTAGTTGGGATTCAATCTGACTTTTATTTTAATGGTTTGTTTCAGGTGATTTCGACCTAGTTTTGATGGATTGTTCTTTCCTAAGCTTTAGTCTGCTCCTCTTAGCTCGTACACTCTCCTCCATGTCTGCTTATTGGTTTCTCGGAGCTTCTCTTATTTTTAATGTCAATAGCATAACCTTCCTTCCGGTTGCCCTCCTTATTATAGTTACTATCGTTTGCCGCTGGAGGATGCTGAGAAAATGAAAGCATGGGCTCGGATAGAAACTTTGGATGGCCAGAAATCAATTTGTTAACTTCTTTCTCCTCGTCTTCTCTCAAACCTGCGACCCATAGGCGCAAGATGTACCTTGAGGGGGCGGCGGGAAACCTTTAGTCCATGGTCCATTGGATGTTCGGTGCAAGGTCAAAAATTGGAACACACTGCCCACCTTCTACCGAGCTAAGAAACCCTGGAACTGGCGATCGTGTTTTTTCATGTGATTCTAGTAACCACCGGAGAATAAGGAACTATTCGATTTTCCCGTTTGTTGTTGTCGTCTTTGGATCACATATGGAAAGGGAATCACTGCAGACTCGACCCTCAACCGTTCACTATGAGTAGGTTTCGTGCACTCCGGCCCTCCTTACAGATTGATAAAGCTGTAGAGTGCATGCAACGTTCGCCGTCCCTCCTCATGTCGATGAAGATATTTTCATGCTCTCTATCCTTCCCTTACTCTGAAAGTACAACAAGGTTGAATGCTTTTAGAACCCTTCCGAAAGGGAATATGTAGAGAATATCTCCCCCTATTATGACTGGTAGGTACTATAAAACTAGGGACTCTCGGCAATGAAACTGGTCCAACCAACAAACATGCGCATGAGCATTGATAGGGGTTGGCCCATATAGGGGCTGTCTAGAGGGGATGTTGACCATAGACACTGAGTTTACATAGATTCCATGTTTACAATAGTGTTGGTTCTTATGGTGCCGTTGACCGAACTGTCTCACGTTATGACCGAATTGTATCTACAGGGAGCCAGATCTTTACGTTGGATCTGCTGAGTATTTTGGTTTCTCATAACTTCTCCACATTAATATAATTATGATTTTTTTCTTCTCATATAATATGATTATGATTATGATTTTTTTTACTGCAAAAGATAAATTATTATACCTAAAACAACTTCATTACTGTAAGTCATAGTCTGTCAAATTTATTTAAACTTTGTATTATTTTGAATTTGTTATCTACTCTTCATGTACAGGATGTTCAATAAATGTAAGACGATATCTTGTCAAGTTCGAAAGTGTGCTTAAATTTTTAAATTTATTTTTGTTTTAAATTTATTTTAGATTTAATTGTTTTTTTAAATAATTTTGTTGTTTTAAATTTTTAAAATTATTATTTTTTTTTAATATTTTTGAATTTAATTAATTTTTCAATAATTTTGTTATTTAGGTTTTTATATTAATTTGTTTTTCAAAAATAATATTATTTCTATTATAATTTTTTATTAAATATGTTAAATTTTATAATAATTTTATTATCTATATTATAATTTTTTTAATAAAATATGTTAAATTTTATAATATTTTTGTTGTTTTAAATGTTAAGTTTAATATCTAAATTAAATTATATAATAAACATCCATATGTTTTATTTCCAATTTTTACAGATTTAGTTATACTATTTATATTTTTAACATTTTAAAAATATTATGTATATTACAATTTTTTATGAAGTATATTAAATTTTATAATGATTCTGTTAATTAAAATGTTAAGTTTAATATTTAAATTAAATTATGTTTAAGATATTTATATTTTTGGAAACTTCATTTATAATTATGATTACTCATACCTTTATATTTATATAATTTTAAAATTTTTATTTATATTACATTTTTTCATGAAACATTATAAATTTCATAATGATTTTGTTAATTTTAAATGTTAAATTTAATATTTAAATTGAATTATTCACTAAGCATTCAACCTAAATATTGTTGAAAAAACTCAATTATAATTATAACAGATTTAGTGTGCCAGGGTGTATCTCATTTCACTTTATAAAGAAATCTTAAAAATATTATCTATATTACAGTTTTTCATGAAATATAAATTTTTTAATGATTTTGTTAATTTTAAATGTTAAATTTAATATTTAAATTGAATTATATACTAAACATCTAACCTCAATATTGTTGAAAAAAATCAATTATAATAACCCCAATATTGTTTTTTTTTTTTTAACAATAGCTAGTAGGTTTTTTATTTAATAAAAAACAGTGGGTGGGCCACATAAGGTTTACATCTTAAAAGCCTGAAAGTAAAGCAAGTCTTTCCTTGAGCCAAAAAACTAACAACCTGTAGTGACACATCGGGCTTAGACAGTCTTGCGCTAAATTTTACACCTGACAGCAACCAAACGCTGGAATCCAGAGCCCGAGCAACTTAATTAACATCCGTAGATGTCTTCATCTGATCTCCCTTGCACCTATAATGCCCTTCAGAAAGCTTACGTACCTCATTCTTTTCCTTGAGGTTCTTGGCATGCAGAGTGTCTGTTATCTCAGGCATCCTAGTTTCATTCTCCTCCAGATGATTTCCCTCACGTTCCTCTGGCTTCTGAAGAGTTTGAACATGGCGGTGGATCCTTCTACGGATATCTATAATCCCGTCCTTCGTTCCTGCCCATGAGTCCTGAGAGGAGGAACCGAAGCCTTCGGAGGGATCCATATAACCGCTCAAACCATTCCTCAACAACCTATCCAAATGTGTTAACAGATTCCTCTTGAAAGGTATCCATTCCACGTTCAGAACTCCCACAGGAGAGCTCAGATCACTCCTGAGATCATTTGAGTCAATGTGCCTACGGAAAAAGACACAGACTAAGAGCATTATTGAGTTTAAGAGATCCCTTGCTTAGGGAAAAGGATTCATTAGTAGCTTGATCCGCTATTCCGTTATGAGCACGAAGAACATGGTAAAAACCAATATCACTGAACTTTGGCAGCAGAGCTAAAATGCGTTTCATCACTTGCTTCAGGTGACAGGAGGGCAGAAGATTTCTAGTGATGACCACTTGAATGATCAATATAGAGTCCCCCACAACTGTTAGATCAGTAATTCCCAGGTGCGAGGCTTGGCTCAGACCTTGCCATAACGCAAGAGCCTCCGCCACATTATTGGTTTCCACTCCTAAGCCCCAGGAAAACTTCCAAATCAAATTTCCTCCGGGATCAAAGAGCCCCCCTCCTCGTGCCTTCCCTGGATTCCCTTTTGAAGCACCGTA
This sequence comes from Picea abies, assembly GCA_900067695.1. Taxonomy (NCBI): domain Eukaryota; kingdom Viridiplantae; phylum Streptophyta; class Pinopsida; order Pinales; family Pinaceae; genus Picea; species Picea abies. The sequence goes on from CBVK0100413940.1 coordinate 5,677, forward strand.
AAAAACCAGCAGGTGTCTTCCTACTTTTTTTTTCCAGATCAGGAATTCAGTGCTATTCTTTCTGATTTCCCAAGCCTACAACTTGGGGTCCTGGCCTGACTCAGAGAGTTTACCTGGGTTCAAGGGAAGGAACCAAGATTCTTCCAAGGAATTGAGAGGGGAACAAATGAATTTAGCAGGCTAAGAGCGTAAAAATTCACCCATCAGAGCTTTAATTTTGACCTCTACCTGAGGGGGGCTAGAGCATATACCTCGGAAAATCCTATTATTTCGTTCAAGCGAAAGTTTCCAGCATATAAATTTTGGTAGAATCAGCCATGATAATCCTAAAAAATCCTTCGAATGAGAGGAAACAGGGGAGGTAAGAGCCCATTTACTGAAAAGAGAGGAGGCCTCTTCAAACTACAAAGAAATTGACCAAGGGGAGGTCATAAGGCCCCAGACTTCTTGGGCGAAGGGGCAGGAGAGAAAAAGATGGGAAGTCGTCTCTTCATTAGCCAAACAGAGAGGACATCGGGAAGGGCCTTCCCAGCCTTTCCGGCGCAGAACTTGGGTTGTAAGAGCACTATTATGATCCAATAACCAAGTAAAATGAGCAACTTTGGGAAGGAATTTACTGGACCAGACAAACTTTCAGACCCCTGGAGAGGAGGGTGCATGGGGTATAGCCTTGATGCATTTGTACCCTTCATCTACTGAATAAAGCCTGGATTTGGATCCCCAACATTTAGCATCCTTCAGATGATTATCTATAGGAGATTTCCCCTGCAAACAATGGAAGAGAAATGCTTGTTCGTTTAATAAATGAGACGGACAATTCGTTATTTCCCATCCTGCCCAAAGTTGTTTGTCATCCGAAGTCCATCTAGACATGGCTGATAACATAGTTTTCCCGGTACTTGTGAGGTGTCTCCTTATCCCTTCCATTCCTTCCAAGGTCCCAACTGGAGGATGTCCGGGCATGGAGTCTTCCCAAATCCTGATTTTCTTACCATTTCCCAAAGACCAAGTAAGAGCTTGAGAGAAGAAGGTCAAAGATTTCGAACAAAGGGAGAACAAGGGAGACCCCTTAACCACTTTCGGGCTCTTATCCAAAAATCGAAGTCTTGATCTGGAAAAATATTTCTTATAGAGTGCTTGCTTACTCCAGGTTGAATTCCTGGTGACCATATTGCATAGTAGCTTTGCTCCCAAAGCTAAATTTTGACCATGAAGGTCTCGCAGTTGCAGCCCACCTTCCAACAAGGGAGCTGTGACCTTTGTCTAGTTAACCAGAGGGAGTCTATTTCCATTATGCTTCCCCCCTTTCCACAGGAATCTCCGCAGGAGCACTTCAATTTTGCCAAGAACTGTACTTGGTGCTAGAAGAAGAGAGCCTTGAAAGACTGGCATACTAGCTAGAACGGATTTAAAGAGCACAGTTTTCCCTGCTAAGTTCAGCCAAGATGCTCCCCATGATTTGATTTTTTCTTGCAGCTTTTCAATCAGTGTGCCCCAACTGGAGACTTTCGGTTTTGCATTGAAGATTGGGATTCCCAAATAAGCGAAATCTGTCCATAGGTAGTTACCTTCAATTTTCAGAATTCGAGCCAAATTATGCAATTCAATCAGGGAGCAATTCCAGCTATATATTTTTCTCTTGGAATAGTTAATTAGGCTTCCCGAAGCATCTTGATAGTCATCCAGAACCCATTTGAACTTTTTTTCTACATTTGGGCTCGCTCCTCCAAGGAGAAGAGTGTCGTCAGCAAACTGGGTGTGGTTAACTTCTTTGACCCCTTTAACGATCCTTAGTCCTAGCAGCTCTTGATGGATTCTGTTGTGTTCCAATTGAAAGCTAAGAGCAGTGGCTTGAATAGCATACAACAAGGGAGAAAGGGGACACCCTTGGCGCAGACCCCTCGAGGCCTGGAAAAATTCAGCTCCTCTTCCATTCACCAGGGGGGCGATCCAGGGCACGCTTATACAAGCTTTAACCCAAGAGAGAACTCCAGGTTCAAATCCAAATCTTCTCATTACCTGAAACAAAAATGCATGTCGAACCCTATAAAAGGCGTTAGTCAAATCTAATTTAATTACCATACCTTTCTCCTTTCTGTTGATGCTACAGTGAATAGATTTTTGAACAAGGACAATATTGTCAGAAATATGCCTTCCTTGGATAAATCCTCCCTGGTTCTCAGGAATAATGCCCGGCAAAACAGCTTTCAGCCTGTTGGCTAAAACCTTCGTAATGACTTTATATCCAATGTTGCATAGGGAAATCGGACAAAATCTTGCAAAGGATGAGGCTCCTTTTTCCTTAGGAATGAGAGCAAGAAAAGAGGAATTAGTTCCTCCAATTTTATTGCATGATTGAGACTTCTTGACCATTTTCAGAAGATCCTTGTGGATGATGGTCCAGCAAGAGATGAGAAACCGGGCAGTAAACCCGACAGGCCCGGGTGCTTTATCGGGGCTCATACCTTCAACAACAGATTTGACTTGTTCTAGAGAGACAGGGCACATAAGTAGAGCATTGGATAACCCCAATATTGTTAAAAAACTCAATTATAATTATAACATCAACCTCAATATTGTTGAAAAAACTCAATTATAATTATAATAGATCTAGTGACTCCCACTTGACTTTATAAGGAAAGAAAGGAAACCTTAAAAAAAAGGTCATTAAATGAATCTTAAATTAAAATTTATTTATATTTGTGTATGTTTTTCTAAATAAAACTTCACACTATGAATATCCTACAACTTTCTATTAAATGCTCCAAATTAAATTTATTTTAAATTATTTTATTCTCATTTATATATTTATATATATATTGATATTTTGATTGTACCATTTATTTTGAAAGTGAACCTTTAAACTAAATCATCATTTATATATTAATAAAAAATTTTCATTTTCAAATAATTTATATATTAATAAATTTTATTTATTTCAAATATGATTATTTAAAAGTTTTTTTTTATTTTAAAATTTGATAATCATATTAAATGATAAATTAATAATTTTAATGGTTAAAACAAAAACAAATACTTTAAAACTGTAATTCAGAGTAGATAATAAACTGTAATATTTATAACAATGCAATCCAAATTCCTTACACGCTTAATTCTTTTCTGCACAAATTCAAGAGATGGATCTCAACCATCCATTGTTTTACTACACCCTCAATATCTTTATTTTTTCTACTTTCTCCTACATTTCACTAATAAGAAATTTTAATTTTTAAAGGAATTTTTTTTATCATTACTTAGTTGTAATATTGCAACGACCGGTCTGGTCTAGTCTAAGATGTACACCTCTTTCCTACTTCATGTCTCGGTCAGTTTGGTCTTGGTATGGCACTGTCGTCTTCCTATTTCTATGGTTGGTCCCAGTGTTCATGTGGTTTTCTCTGCTATGGAGGCCATGGTTGATGTCCTCTGTGATTTTCTCTCCTATGGAGGCAACGTTACACAACCTAGTATGTGTTTTAAAAGAAAGTACACAGCCAAATCTATAACTGTAATTGGAAAATGAACCTGTAAAGGCACACATTCACACAACCAAATATGTAAGAGCACACATTCACAAACTAAAATGAAACTGTAAGAAATTACACAACCAAAGATGTAAGACCACACACTCCCAAAATGACTAGGTTAATTTTAGAGTAATGTTATCTAGAGTTCATCTCTTGAGGCAAAACAATGGGTCTGAATCAAAGTCTGGATTGAACGAAAATTTAAAAACTGCCAACAAATCTACCTCAAAAATAACTGAAGAAAGATTGCTCCCAAATTAACCCACTCCTTCAAAAAATAAAATCTTGTACTCTTTTGCCCAAGTCTTTTGCAGTTTATTTTATAAGGAATGCAAGGGAGCCTCTTTAGAGGGTCATTAAATGGATCTTAAAGTAAATTTTGCCTTGTGGTCTAAGATTGACATGAGGGATTTTACAAATTACAAAAATAAAATTCTCAAAGTTCAATTACAAAAGTTTCTGCAAGTTGGTTTCTTTAATTAATTTAATGCAAGCTTCTTGGAAATTAGTGCAGGCCTTTGGTTCACCTACCTAAGTACACCCGATTATACCCTATTATAGTTTTATGTTAATTAATTTTGTGTGTCTCTTGGATGGTCCTGTGCCTAAAATTCATGTGTAACAATCTGATGGCCATCAATAAAGGAGATAAATCGAGACACAATCCATATAGTATAACTTGCATTGAGTATTCATGCAAACACATCTAAAGCCATGAAAAAAGCATACATGCAAACACATCTAAATCCACGAAAAAACATATAAAGCGTCAAATGGAGAATGTTTGAAATGCTTCATAATGAAATCCTTTTGTCGACAGAGATGCTTACCTGCACCAACTTCTCCAATGCTTCCTTCTAAAATTTTCCATTGTCGACATTAACAGGGCATAGCAGAGATAGATGGGTTAAAGGTTGATTAATATCGTTGAATTTCAAATTGTTTCATCGAATTTCAAGCTGTTTGTTTTGCTTAAACCAGGAAGAGTGATTTCCTGATGAAGTACTTGATTGATCGACCATGGTACTTTCTTAAACCAAGAATAATGATTTCCTGATGAAGTAGCTGATTGATCAACCATGGTACTATTGGGCCTGGAACTGACACTTTCAAGTATGACCACTTCAATGGAAAATTTTACAGAGAAGAATATAATGTTGCACTTGGGTGTGTTCTACTAAGTGGTTTCAAAACCATGGTTGCGCAGACCTTGATTTACGGTAATCCAACCTTATATTTCATGGGTAGCCAATGCAAATATTATACAGAGGAGCACCATTTGCCCTTGGGATTCAATGTTGTTCTCAACACTTTGTTGCATGAGAAGCCCATTACAGAAAGGATAAAAAGCTTCATCCAATGAAGAATGAAGGGAGAAGTATATGCCTTCATCTTTTGACCATATCTTCATGCCTATAGAATAGTACAACAGTCCTAAGTCTATCATCTTGAATTTCTAAGATCAAGCGCAAGATAAATAAAATCATAATAAAAAAGTGCAACAATAACCTTATAAAGCACAACAAGAGCTGAATAATCACATAGAATAAGGCATGAACTAAGGGGAAAGGAATTAACTAGATCAGCAACAATCTTTACCCCGCGTGGAGTGGGGAGTGATCATTATCATGTTCACTCTACCGTTTTTTGTTGGACTTGCTATATACGAAGGAGAGAGCAGATTTAATTACCACATAAAGATCGAGAATAACTCGCCTTGCACTTAATATAGTTGGCAATCTATCTTGAATAATAATCACTTTTGACATATCACTCGCTGCAGAGTGCCACTTTCAGATACTGAACTTACAGGTAGGGACACACCAGTCTGTTCCAAGGTTGTTGAGGAATCATATAACGTTAATTGAGATGCCTTAACACATCTTGAATAAAAATCTAAGAAGTGCTTTTCCACTCGCCAGGTTTTTTTTGGACACATAGTAGTGTATCTAAACAACATAATTTGGCACAGTTTCTTTGAATAATTAATCTCTCTATGAAAAGAAGAAAGATTAACTAGAACATAAGAAAAAAATTACATGAAAAGACATAATTTAGCAAAATGAAATCTTAGAATCTCCTTGCTTCTAGAAAATATTTACATTAAAAAGACTCCTATTACATTATGAAACCAAAAGCCCCTCCAAAAGCCCAAAAAGGCCTTCAAGTTGCTAACCCCCCATTTACATTCATTTGATGCTTCTTATATAGCATTTGAGAGTTAGTTTGTCTCAAGGATCTTAGCCTCCAAATCTTCTCCAATCTCAATCTTTAAGGAATCAAATCTTCCATCTTCGAACCTACAAATCCAAACCATAAGATTAAAATATAATCTTATAAAATCAAATTAAATAAAGTCAAAATCTTTCCAAACCATAATATCAAAATATAATCTTATAAAATCGAATTAAATAAATATAATCTTATAAAATCAAATTAGATAAAGTCAAAATCTAATCAACATGCTAAAATCTAAATGCATTTTCCATATGGACTGGTGAAAGATAAAAATATAAGATGACAAAAAATTAATAGGAGATAAGAAATATAAAATATTTAAATTCATTTGTGAACATGGGGTATAAGTAAATGACAGTTTCATTGTTGAGCACCATTTATTTTGAAATATATATATATAAAAAAAATTGTAACATATAAAAGAGTAAAGGCATTTCCCATACAAATTGGTGAAGGATAATAATAAAAGTCTGTAACATATTAAAAATTAAATGCATTTCGATACAAAGTGGTGAAAGATAAGAATAGAGTCTGTAACATATAAAAATGTAAATGCATTTTTATTTGAAATCGGTCAAAAAATAAAAGTTTGTTACATACTATGGGAAATTTTGAAATATACAAAGAAAATAAAGATTGTTACATATAAATCTGAATTTCAATTCATTTGTTATGTAGACTAGGATTGGGGATCATGCAGACCATTAGAGAAGTATGTAAAAGAAACAGGACTGTGAAAAGAAGATAGAGTGCAATAGCTGCAAAAGAAAATAAATGGAAAGGTAAAAGTGTTTGCTTATTCACATGTATTTAAGAAACTGGAATAACTGGGTTGATAAACAAAGAAGGATGGGATGAGTAAACTGATAGTAAGGGCACATATGAACCCTTTGGCTATTTTTCTTGTGGTTGTCATTTTATTGATGTCGCCGACGACTGCGGTTTCAAGGATGTCCTCCATGGCTGCTGGAATTCTGGCAACTGCCTGTCGCCTTTTGTCGACATCCTGTTTCAATTGCCTTTCAAGCCAATATTCAATGTAGCCTCTCATTGGGGCGATGTTAATCTCATTCCAAATTTTTATGTTGAAAAGTGTAATGATCCCAAGCTGTTATGCAAGGATCATCACTGTTTTGGTGTCTTTTTAAAACTTTTTCTTGGTTGTGGTATTTTGTCAAATAGTTTGTTGATCTACTTGTTTCGATGTGTTTAGATGTGTGTATGCAGAAAACAAAATAAAGATATAACTATGGAAAATACCTCAACCATATGCAATAAGATAGACAAGCCAAAACATCTCAATTCTTCTTTATTCATAAAATAGAAGAACCTGCTACAATGGAGATGTCGATCTGGAATGCTCAACAGATGGCCAATATGATAGACAATGGATAACAACTATCAATTGCTACAAAATGCTCCCGACAATACAAAATAAGCCTCCAAAGGTTGGATAAGAGATGAAGACCAATGCCAAGTGCCAAACCCCTCACTGCTCGAAGATGCCACGCTCTGCTAGATAACTAAAGCTCCTCAACAATTCGGCCCTGGTGCCAAAGATGTCCAATCACCTCAAGAAATATGCCAAAGAGTAGATCGGGTGATGGTAAGAACAACCCAGGTGCCCGAATCTCCAAGATCCCTCTCAATCTTTGTAGATCTGAAATCCCCCACTAAATGGTACGCCCCACTAGATGACTGAAGCCCTAGATAATTCGGCCCTGATGAAAGAGGCCTCCAAATTCTCTGAAACTCTCCACAATGATAGATCAAGATGCTGAAATGAGAACTCAAGTGCTCAAATCCTGAAATATCGGCTAGATCCTTAGATCTAGCTACCCTCCAAATAATGGTGCGCCCTCCTTTTGGGAAAATGTCCCACTCTCAATACAAATCTATCCTCCACTGAAAGACACTAGAAAACCACCAAGAATGATGCCAAGACACCTGTAAAAGAAACCCACTACCTAGAATTCCTGGAATCCCTTCTCCTCAGCTAGGACGAATCCCTCCTCAATGAATGGTGCGCCCTCCTTGCTGGAAACCCTAACTGGTGTGCCCTCTCTCTACCTGCACAAGCAACTGATGTGGAATCCTCCTGCAACTAAGTAGATATGTAACTAGAATTGTGTGGGAACATATTGCAGCTCTGAGACTAAGCTTGGGACAAGCTAGGTGGAATATCTCGCCACCAAATTGTCCTCTAGGGTTTGTTAAGTCAAAACCCTCAAAACCCCCAATGTTGGGTTCACTAGCTAGAAGCCAGAAATCAAAAGATAAACATACATGAATGAATGAGAAGAGGCCCTTGCCTTTCCTTTATACTTTTTGGGTCACCTTGTCACTCCAAAGTGACTTTCATTTTATTAATATTTAATTAATTAATTAAATGACTTTAATTAATTAATTAACCTTTTTACCTTTGAAAAGGTCCTTATCTCTCCTTCTGGCTTCCTTGGCCACTGAAAGTCACTTCTAGCCATCCCATCCTGTAGTGTTGCTCCTCCCAATTCCAATGAGCTATTACACTGAGAGGTTCCTCCAAGTAATGTGCCCAAAATGACCTCTTGAATGAATTCCATTGACTTATAGCTCAAAATATTCAAAATCCTGGAAATCATCAGAATGCAACAAAACCAAAGCCAACCTGTGTGGAATGGCTCATAATGATGGAATATGATCATCAATGCAAGATGGACCCCACAATGCCTCTCAAATACCGTTGTACCCGCTATAGCATCCATCTGGCTACTTTGGTCATCATAAATCTCTGCCTTGTGATGATGTCCCAAATTGGGGACATTATAGTCCTCCCTGCTAGAAAATTGCTTGTCCTCAAGAAATACCCAAATCCCTCCAAGTAAAATACCAGGACCCTTCAAAATCCATCCACAGGACCATGTGTTTGGCACAGGTAGCTACATGGTGGAGGAAGAAATTCTCGTCAAGCTAGAAGGTGGAGGAGCATATGAAGAGCGTTGGAGAGGAAAAGGAGGCAGAGCCACCTATTCTCTCCACAAATTGACTCTCAGACAAGAACCTCCATGTCATTTTTGTAATTAGGAAAAATAAAGAAGACCAACTGCACTCTCAGCGCATCCTCGAACATATAATGGATATTTTGTTTGATGCATTGGGGATGCTCCTATGTGGAATTGATGCCCAACATGCAGCCAAAAGTTCATCCTGGCCTACAACATCCATGGTTTCTCGAGCTCACCAAAAGATTATCTCCTCCATTTTTTCTACTTTTTTTTGCTCTCGTCGCAAGCTAGATGGTCATGGCGACTGGTCTCAGATCATTTTGTTCATACAATTTTTTTTATGTGGTGACATGTCAAACTTTAATTTCTTAATGGAAGAAATTTGTTTTGGTTAATGTTTTGTGGAAGAACAGGTGGCTAACAGATGGCATTGTACAGACATTAGTAGAAACTAGCACAGCAGCAAAATAGCTGCTGGTGAATCCCGAAAGGCTAAGAAGATGAATCAAATCCTTAAAAGAATATATTAAATTTTATTATCTATTAATAAATAAATTGTTGGGCTTCGATTCATCTTCTTAACCTTTCTACATTTAAATTTATATTAAAATTTAAAGTTATATTACAGTTATATTTTAAATAAAATTTAATTATACTAAAACTATATTTAATTATATTGAAATTTAATTTAATTAATGTAAAATTAAATATAATGTAACCCTAATAACATACGCACCTACAACTGGGAGGTAACCCTAATAATCTACGCACCTACAACTGGGAGGTAACCCTAATAATCTACGCACCTACAACACATTTTCTTCTTATGATATGATCATTTTGCCCATCATGACCATCACAATGAAAATGGTGAAGTATGGTCGAATCTACTATTATGAAATAGAAAACAGAATTCTCTATGAAATAAATAGAAAACCTTTGAATTAAGGCCTGATCAAACCTCATTTTAAATAAGCATGGCATCAGTGAACAACAAAAATTCTTTTTTGAAATGCTTTTCTCTTTAGCATCATGAATTTTGAAAAGCCATTCATATAACGTCAGAAGGAAGAAATGGTTAATCTAAGACAGGATGAAAGCAGGGAATGGAGAAAAGAAAATGAAGGAACTGGGTAATACACCCACATAAAGCACTTCACATCCACGTGCCCACCCTGGTAAAAAAATTACGGCGCATTGTAAAACACACAGAAATAACAGCAAGGTAGATAATCACAGTTCATAATCCACGCGGCCACAAGTGGCCATACGCATCCACCCATGAATAATAATTTTTGTTGTTGTTTCTTAATCATCGAATGTGGCAATCTGGTGGTGATCAAGTAATTTTTTAATCTTATTTAGTAAATGTGAAAAAGTAATCACATAAACGTATGTCTTTATAAATGAGCGGAAGTTAATTTGTCAAAATCTCATCCATTGATTAGAGAGGACGACGAAGAATATGCCAGCATCTTCAATTGCCAACCTTAAGATTGAAATTTATGATTAAAAGGTGATTAATTGTGCCCATGGTCAATAGGTGTACGCCTTTCGGTGTAATTAATTCAAGGCTATTACTTATAAATTTATCTAGGATCTTTTCATTGAGTGACTTCTAAAGAATTGGATTAAATGAGCATAAATTAAAGTACACCATTAAAAAAGGAAAATATCGATAATGAAGAGACACAAGAATCAACATGAACACAAAAAATTGATAATGGAGTTCATCCCTGGTGGACTACGTCTTTGGGTCCTTTTCACAAATGGGTAGGCCTTCTTATTAACTCAACAAAAGAATTTGGCAAAATACATAAGTATACGTCATTTTGAAATCAAGCTGTAGAAGCTTTGCTCAGATCAAAAAACAAACAACATCATTGGATTTGTGGTGTCGAATTACCCAAAAATGATTGTCTCCATGCTTTGATCCAACTCTGGCACTCCCAAGTCCAGGAGAAACTCTATCTCGGTTTAAGTGCCATACAACCTGCAATAAATGATGAGAATTTGTCTCGAAAACTATTTTGGTTTGTACCCTTGCGTTCCCCCTTCCAAAATTGGTGGATTCACCTTTTAATAAAAAAGAGAGGCCTTGTAATCAATGGAAGACCATTGGCCTTATGGTTATTATAGCATATATTAAGGTGTTAATAGAGGGGGAGGTCTCGGGGTTGAGACGCGCACCTCACCTTTTTGGGTATTCATTGTAACAATGTGTATATTTGAAATATTTTTTTTTGGCGAGTTTAGCAGTGTTCTATATATGATGGTTGGCCACCATATTTGGTCGGGTCCCCCTGGATTTGGTAGATTAGCCAAATCTTTTCCTATATTTTTTTTGGAAAATTCACTCTCGGGTTATCATTGTGAGCTTTTCCACTGCCATGTGGCAGCCAACCATTGGGCCACATAAACCACTAGACAATCATCCTGCCATGCTAGCATATGGTCTAACAACTCATTTTCCAACTTAGCATGCCATGTCAGTGTATGGCCTGCCACATGGTGCAATTTTATTTGTCCACAAAATGACCCAGAAATTCCAAATATGAGTGACATGTGGAAGCCTCTAGTGCTTCCATGTCACCATGTTGATGTCATGTTGACGTCAACCTGACAAGTGTCACCTCTTGTGCATGCCACATATGTTTTACGGATGTTGATGTCATTCGTACTGATGCTGACCTCAACAGTACGAATGGTGACTCATCCCCCTGTTGACTGGGCTAGGTTGACCAAACTTTGGCTGTGAATATATTTCGATCCCTAATGTCATTTGATCCATTGGAAATCTTGTGATGCACTCTTCATGATGATGTCATTTTCACTGAGTTTTTGGAAATTTTAATTTTTCCCCTTTCTATGTCTGTTGAGGCCATTCTGATATTCATGAGTTGCTTCTATGAATTATGACTTGTCCTTAGTCTTCTCTAGATCCTTTTTGGATCACAACTTCCCATTGAGATCTTTTTGGACCACCAAAATATTTCATCATTTAACATATAAGTGAGGGAAAATTTCCCTCACCTTGTCCTTCTCAATCCACTTTGCCTTGCTTGGAAGTGTGCTCTTTAAGCCTACTCGAAGATAATCAACATCACCCCTGTGTGAAGTCCTTGTCCTTTGTCCAGGTTGATATCTTCCTTTAACTCATCCAAGTACTCAGGAGAAAACTCATCAACTGAAGGTATTGAAACTTCCTCATCCTGATCCATGATCATGGGAGGATCAAAATATTTCAAGTTCTCTACATCTACAACTGAGTAAATATGCATATAAGGTGGAATATCCAGACGAAAAGCATTGGCACCACGTTTCTCCAAAATAGTGAAGGGTTCATAATGAATGGGATTGAGTTTCTTGCCTTCACCCTTCAATCTCTCGTTGTTGTTGTGAAGCCATACCTGGTCTCCAACTTGGAAATGATGATCAACCCTTTGTTTGTCATGCCAAGCTTTATACTATGCTTTGATTTTCTCCAACTGTTCCTTGACTTCTTGGTACACCTGTTGGATCCTCTTGATGAACATGCGGGCTCTGTCTTCATTTATTTCTTCATTTGAATAGACATCTCTCCCATACATCGATTCCAAAGGAACTTTAGGTAGGTACCCAATACATGTCTCAAAAGGAGAACATTGAGTGGAGGAATGTAATGTGTTGTAGCAGATATCAAAATTGATTGTGCTGCCCAAGGTTTTGCCAATTGAGCTAATCCGGCTACCATGACTGGAGAGGCTACTTTTAGATAACAATAGGTTATCAATTTTTCCCCCAGAGCTTGGTGAGCTAAAATGTCTGAAAGTACTTAGAGTGGATCATAATATGCTAGTCTCTGTTCCTGTTGAACTCAGGCAGTGTGTTGGCCTGGTTGAATTGTCCCTTGAACATAACAAACTGGTGCGCCCGCTTCTGGATTTCAGGGCGATGGCAGAATTTCGAATATTGCGTCTCTTTGCGAACCCTCTTGAGTTCTTACCCGAAATTTTGCTATTATCTAATCTTCACAACTTATCACTAGCCAATGTTCGAGTTGAAGGTGATCAAGCTTTATCATCTGTGAATGTTCAAATAGAGACAGAGAACAACTCTTATTTTAGACACAAGCTCAGTGCCTTCTTTTCCCTTGTTTTCCGATTCTCATCATGTCATCACCTTCTTCTTGCATTCGCATTGGCCAAAATCACTCAAGATAACAACAATTGTAATGCAATTGGTAGAGATGAGAGTGTTGTTCGACAACTTATAAGCATGATGAGCAGTGACAACCGCCATGTGGTGGAGCAGGCTTGCTCAGCTCTTTCATCTTTGGCATCAGATACTTCTTTGACAATGTTGTTAATGAAAGTTGACATAATGCAGCCTATTGAATCCATTTTGAAGTCATCTGTTCCAGAAGATCTCATTTCAGTATTACAAGTTGTGGTCAATCTAACATTTTCTTCTGATGCAGTCGCATAAAAAATGCTCACCAAGGAAGTCATGAAATCCTTAAAGCTGTTGTGTGCACACAAAGAAATGAAGGTTCAACAATTAGCTCTACTGGTTGTTGGCAATTTAGCATTCTGCTGGGAGAATCACCGCACTTTAGAGATAAAATTGGAAGAATTAATTCACACAACACAAAACGTTTTTCATTGC
>CBVK0100413941.1:0-19072 GCA_900067695.1 Picea abies
CAAGGCGTTGAGTACTTTTCCTGAGGTTTTTATATGCTATATTGATGTTTGGTTCTTAGCATCATCCTAACCCCTTGTAATCAATACTTGTGTATTGGGAAACACTTTTTTGAGGCTATAAACATAGGGTAACATTCCTGACTATCTCTAATTAGCCATGCAAGATCCGAAAATGCTTGAGTAAGATAATTTCATATATTTTCCTCAACAGGGTACATGCTCTCTAACCATATGATCATGCCCAAGGGATGTTGGGTCTCCCTCGTTGGACTTACCCTATTCTATATCTCCCGATGAATTCTTATGGTGAGCCTACCTCAATAATATCATTGATAGGTTGTATCATAAGGAATTACATCAAGAGAGCATGTTTCCTCCCGACTACATGTTCCAACGATGACGCCTTATTCAATATATGAGATATCTATATTATCCCAAGACCTCCTATCTTATGATTACGTGTCAAAATACAATTAGCCCAAATGATGCATGTGAAAGGATCACAACAAAACATGTAATATGGGGCCCTCACTTAAATATTTATTGTACTCTATTAAACCACAATATTGTTACTATGCATTATACATGTTAGATGGTTGTATTCCATTGATGTGCACTTTTCGAAAAATACCTCCTTATCATCAGAACGTGCAACAATATTTTACACCTGCATTCTCCGACTGTTCCTTCCCGATGACCTTATTCCAACCATATGGTCGGGAGGTCACCTCATAAGAACAAATGTTAAGAATATATTTTGTATGCTCCGACACATCTCTTCTGATAAAACCCTTCCAACGATAATGTTGTTACACCTTTTTCGAGGCTAACTCTCCAATATGGCTCCCCCTTTTACGACGAATTGTTCTGATTGGTAAAGTAAAATTAATAAATAAAACGTTAAATGCTAAAGGGTAGGTATATTAATACATGAGAAAAAATATAATACTTTCTCTCCTTTAGCACAGTTCTTGAGGAATAAACAAATATTCTTAAGCAATAGTGGTTGGAGGATCTCAAGACCTTCAAACACTCCAAGAGAAACCTTGTTGAGGAACCCTTCCGACGACTACACTATCAAAAATGTTATTCACACCATCATTCGATCACATCTCTCCGATGAATTTATTACGATAACAAGAAGAAAATACTCCCAAAATAATTAATGGCGACTGTACAAATCTAACCCGACGAGAGATGTAAAACGCTAAACATTAATTACACATGGTTTGACGGGAAAAGGTAAAGCATAAAGACTCTGTTTTAACCTTAATTGGTGTATTATTTACCTCTGAGAAATCTATGAAAGTGTAATTAATTATACTGTGACAACAGACTAGCCTCAAATACCTCTGAAATATTAGAGCACTTAGGTATGTATATTGTATGATCTAAACTAAATGTTATCTATGATTGTTTATATGGTAAACTGATTTTTATTTTTGGTGTAACAATAACTCAAGGTAAATGAAATGTATCGCATGAAAAATAGAAAGGTGAAGAATCCAACAACTATTGTGCATACCCCTATTATCAATCTAGACTCAATTATGATCACAAACATTGGTTTCTTCAATGGAAGAGAACATTTCCCGAGATACGATGAAATCTATCGCATATTCAACATTGAAGACTTCCCATCTAATGACAAATAAATTGATGCATACCATAATATCAAAAATATCAACATCCACACCATCGCAGCTTGCCCTATGCTATTCTCATACAACGACGCTGCAAGATGGTGTTTTACACACCTAGAGAAAGGTACGACCACCATATTTAATGAATCTAAAGTCCTGATTTCTTCTCTGAACCCTGAAGACATCAACAGTAGGTATCAAACTCCAATTCCTACAATATCATTGAATGAGTCATTTGTGGGGATGTTTGGGCTATAAAATGATGATTTCAAAGAATTAATGGAATATCGGTATAATGACATGCTGAGGCATGTTAAGAAAGGGGAGAGATATATCCCAACTCAATACCTAAAAGAACCATATAGGTTATTGAACACCATGATTTGTAGACTGTATGGCGAGGAAACCGGAACACATTTCAGGATGGAATGGTTTCTGATGGTGTACATCGTGGTGAATATAGGATAAATATTCAACCGGGTGAACATCATGGCATTCAACATATTTACTAGAGCTAAGGAAGCACCAGGTATGGAAAATCCTGACTTTTATACGTCGTCCTACCTTATTGGTGAAATATGATCTGCCATCCATTTCCACGCTTTTGAATGGAGATGGACTCTGATTTAGCCCCCAATTCATATCTATTTCTCAAAACTATGGGATGTAAACTATAAGGAACACTTTTATAATATATGTGATTGTTTCTTAGCCCATTTGTACAAGGTAATTTTCAGAATTTTCCCACAAAGGATATCACAAGGAGCCATAAAATCCCTAAAAGAAATTGGAGATTGGTATGTGAAGAAATAATACACTTATATTATAGTTTATGGAAGTATTGGGCCCCCACACCTCTTAGCCAAATATGTGCATGATAAATCGCTAGCCCGAGAGAAAAAAAAAAAAAGAAGAAGAAATATTAACCAAATTTTCCACTGTACAAAGGAAGATATACTCTGTCTAATAAATTCCATGCTGAGAAGGAAGTCAAAGCCCTGTAGGAGATATTTTTATGCACATGGAACTTAAAAGGGTATGATCCCCAAAATATAGTGTATGAGCATACCAAATTGGCCAAGTTGACACATCGAGTCATGATTGAAGTAAAATTTTCTGGGGACCTCTTCAAAGGAGTTTCTTTTTTGAATAAGTATTGGAGAGGCTACATGATGAGACAACTAGATAAAATCTCTAAAAGGAAGAAGATTGAGAAAGGAATACAATGAAGTAACAATTTAAAATGTTATTGGAAAAGGAAAAAGAAAAGTTGAAGGACAAGGAAAAGCAAGAAGCACATAAATACTAAGACAAAGCCAATAAAGCTAGGGAAGAAGAAGAGATATTTCAACAAAGGAAAAAAGCAAATATAGAAAATAAGAACACCAAGCAAGATGAAAAGAATAAAAAGGATGAAATCCTTAAGAAAGATGTTGGAGAAAAGAAAAAGGAGCATGGAAAAGGAAGCTGAAGCAAAACGAGATGAAGAGAAGCAAAGCTTAACTGTTGAAGATAAAGAGAAGAGAAAGAAAGAAGAGGAGGAAAAACAAAAGGCAACTAAAAAACATGGAATAGCAAAGGAAGAATCATAACAAGAAAATAAAAAACAATAGGATGAGCTAAATATAATTTTAACGAACCCCAGTGTAAGTATAATTATTATCCCTGTTGAAGAATGCACTCCTCTAATGGTTGTCCCATGAAATTTCATGTATACATCTCATGTAATAGAACTAGACGATGTTGTAGTGGTTGTAGGTGAGTATTATTACAAGAATAAGACCATGGCGATAGAGAGGAGAATGAACAAGAGAAAAAGAAGAGAATTTTCCCTCCATAAAGAGTCCTCTGAGAGAAACATCAAATGGAAAGAAGGCTCAAATCACAAGGAAAATGCAATGCAAAATTCTTCAACCCTAAATGTATTTCCAGGTGCAAATGCAATGTTAGTATGTGAATTAGGTGAGGCATTGTGTTATTACCCAAAGGAGGAATATATAGGGTTAAATGTATATGATATGACCCCAAGAGGGGGGAATAGATGAGGCCAAATGTACATGTAATGTATAAATATATATGTAATAAGGTTAGCCTAATAGTAAAGGGGCCTCATCTACAATGAATAGATATCTATAGAGATCATGTATTCATTATTGGGAGAGGGGAATGGTGATGTATAAATGTATTTAATTATGTGGAGGAGGTTCTCATATGAATTAAGGAGTTATTATGTAACTTATCTATCTTAGATTTGTGCTCCACACTCACATTCTGTACATGGTGTGTACTTATGTTCTGTTATAATACTTTTAAGCAATTGGATCATTAAATTTGGTATCATAGCATCAATCCTAGGGTTTTTCTTCCTAAAAAATGTTATCTTGGAATTTTCACTATAAATGTTTTTTGGGGCCACTTTAGATAACGAAAATAGGAGGATGTTTAGAAGACATATTAGGGTATTTGTGGTACGAATTCTAGCTTCTGAGTCATTATAATTTTTGGAGATACACCCTGTGTAATATAGGGTTTTTGAATAGTCCTATAACTAGTCTCAAACATGTATTCCTGGTAAAACAATAATATCTTCTTCATAGAGGATCCAAATTTTGTGAAACTAGTTGCATTGGAAAGAGGAAAGTGTGTATTATTTCGAGTGAGAATTTCAGAATCTGTTATCCAATATTGGATGCGTGACATTCTGTACAAGTTATCTCTCCAGAATAGGCCAAAATTCAGAAAGGTTTGGGAAAGTTACAATAACTTTCATTTGAAACATCCAATTTTGGTCAGACCTATGGCATTGCAAAGAAATCATTTTAGAGTACTACAAGTCAAAATTTCAAACTCACAGGGGCCATAAATTCATAAATACATCAGAAGGAAGGTCAACCATGAGGATATACACCAAATTAGGGTTTCAAAGGCATGTTTACTTAAAACTATCATAAATTTTGATTGTGATGTCTAATTGATTTGATTCAAAATCTATTGGACATAGAAAACATATAAAATTATATTGGAACAAGGATTATATCTAGTTGAGATAATTATACTTCATATACTGAGGTTGGAAGTTGAGGATTGTGGTTAGAACACACTTAAGAATCAATGCCATTACCTAAATTTACAAGAGATGAATATGAAGAGGAAATCTGATGCAAGAGCATCATCAGCGAGCAAACGTGGAGAGAAAACTCAGTGCCTTAGAGCGCCTTTGAATAATTCAGAATCTTAACCACTGGAATTTCCTACAAATCTTTTTGAAATGATAAAAAATTGAATAAGATCAAATGCTTGGGAGCTTAATGATCATGTGTGATCTGGGAGTTTCACTCCTAGTATCTAATGTAACGAAACTTAGGTAGCAGTTAGGTTTTTTTTCGAGAAGATGAGTATCCGGAGGGAACCCTAAGAACCCTCTGAAATAAATAGAGGTGTTGTATGCCCGAATGAGGTTGTTGCAAGTTAGTAGGAGATTTTTGTGATTTAGTTGTTGTTGAGTTTTATTTCTTGTTTATCATAGATGTAACCATTTTACTTTTGAATGAATATAACCGAGGAAATTTGATCCAATGCATGGTGTTGCTACTATTGATAATTCCCCATTATTCTTGTTTTCATGAATGAATGAGTTATATTGTTGAATATATGAAACTATGAAGTGCTTAGATAAGTTTCAATTGTTCTCTTCATTGAGTTCATGCAAGGTGTGCATACATTCCGCAAGGAGTGCATTGACAGAGTTTATTTCGACTCAGAAGCTTAGAAGAGATATCGTGAAACTTCCCTTTGCAAGGAGTGCAAAGAGACTACTAGAAAGTGTGCACAGTTGCTGCAAAAACTTAAGTATTATGTGAGAATCTATTGCAAGGAGTGACAGAGTCTATTTTGAGTCATAAGCTCAAAAGAGATAGCGTAAATTTTCCCTTTGCAAGGAGTGCAAAGAGACTGTTGCAAGGCATGCACAGTCGCCCGCAAGAAGCTAAGTCTTGCATAAGAATTTGTTGCAAGGAGTGCATAGATCTGAAATTTGACTAAGTGTCGAAGTAACCCTATAAGGAGTCAAAGGGTTTGAAGGAGAAATATCACGAGAGATAGCATGAGAAATCTTCAAGGGAAACATAGTTTTGAATATTACACGAGTCATCGACTAAGATCCATTCAAGAGGGAGCGAGATCATTCTGGATCGTCAGATATGAACAAAGTGCACGAGATTTAGCCTCTATGTGCACATAGGAGGAGAAATCATCGAAGAGTCGAAATAGATATTGGCCACTGGTCACCAGGGAGTTACGTGTCAACAGATCTGAGGCTTCGGGAAAAATCACTTCGAAGATTTTAGTTGAGAATTGAAACTCCCGAAACCCAAAATCTGAAGTGAATCTGGACCATCAAATCCAGAGTGACGTGTGTCAACTGATTGTGTACTCTGAGTAAAATTCTCTGGGAAAACGAGAGCGTGGATAAGTTGAGAATTGAAATTTCTGAAACCCGAAGATTTGAAGTGAATCATAGCCATCTGATTCAAAAAGACACACGGAAGGAAATTGTGGACTCCGGATAAAGACCTGAAGTAATTAATATCCGTCAGATTAAGGAGGACACACGGCGCAAATCCATGGACTCCAGGTGAATACTCGAAGTGAATCTCATTCGTCTGATTTAGGAGGACACACAGCATAAATCTGCGCACTTTGAGGGAAAGTGAGTGGGTAGGAGTTGAGAAAACCGAAGTTTGAAGACCCAAATAAATCTCATTCGTCGATCTGCGGGAGGTACACATCAATAGATCGTGAGCTCCAGGTGAAAGCATTGCGAAGAAAGTAAGGTTTGAGAGTTGAAAACTCTGAAACTCGAATTGGCGAAGCAAATCATGACCGTTGATTTGAAAGGGGCATGCATCAATAGATCGCAGAGACATAGTAGGGCATGATCCAGAGAGAAGGAATGAAAGGAGGAAGATTTGAACCATTGATCAAGAGGCTCCATCCGATATTGTGAGATCAATGGTCACATAGGATTGCAGGGACATAAAGTGCTTGGACTTTAAAAATTTGAGAGCGGTCTACAATCGAAACCACGGTATTACAAAAGGGATGCATGGCAATTGGTAGTGAATTGTGGGGAGAAAAGTAGGTTGATACCAAACCACTCTTGGTTGCACCCACAATCATGTGTGGACATAGCCCGAGGTCACATACGAGAAAAGGCTAATGGAGGAGGAGCTAGCGCCTGAACCCTAATAGTTCAAAAACGCGAAGGGAGAGGTTGTGGGTGCCATAGAACCTGCACCAAAAGACTAAAAGGTCATGTGTTTAATTACAAGTGAGACCATTAACGTTTCAGATTTGATTCGGCTCTAAGAATCAAAGATCCTTGACCAAGAGGTCGAGTAGCCTAGAGGAGAGAAGGGGGGTCTGCATCAAGTGGTATCAGAGCCTCATTTCATCTGTAGATTTAAGGTGAAGGAGACAAAGGAGATAGTCTGATACCATCAAGTGGTATCAGGGCCTGAAATTGTTTTCAAAGATCTCAAAGTTGTACTCTGTGTGTGAGAAACAATCAACACAATTCCATCAAGGAGATGTGTGGAGCCACCTTTAGCCAATAGCGTTTTAGAAAGAGAAATGAGAGAGATTCGTGCAAGATTAGAGGCTATGTAAGCAGCGCAGAGGAGAGAACATGATGTTGGAGACATTAGTGAGGCAGAAAGTGAAGAAATCGAAGTTGAAGAAGTTGCAGGGGAATTTTTTTTCGAGGAACGTTTGTTGAGAGAAGTTTTTAAATTGGGAGCTAGAGTTAAAGTATACATCCCAATGTATGAAGGAGATTTGGATGTTTAAGAGCTACTGGATTGGATAAGATCCATGGACAAATATTTTGACTATGAAGATGTCAATGAGGAGAAAAAGTTCAGACATGTTGTCACCAGGCTAAAAAGACATGCAACACTATGGTGGGATGAACTGCAGGCTGAGAGGAGAAGCAAAGGAAAACAAAAGATAAAGAATTGGGATAGAATGGTAGCCAAACTGAAGGCTAAATTCATGCCCAAAGATTATCATATAAATTTGTTTAGGAAGTTGCAGAACCTGAGACAGAAGGGTATGATAGTGAGAGAGTACACGAAGGAGTTCTACAAGCTGAATATCAGGAATGGACAATGAGAGAAGGATGAGGAAAAAATTTCCAGGTACATAAATGGCTTGAGGTATGAAATCCAGGACTATAGAGGATTCTTATCATATTTCTCTGAAGGTAGATGAGAAGTTGGCCAGGAAACAGAGTCAATGAAACAGAGGCAAAATCCCAAGAAAAGGCAAGGGAGTTGCCAATGATAAGGCACATAAACCCAAATATGGGACTGAGAAACCACACAGTCACTTAGAAAGATGAGGAAGTTCCTGAGGAAGACAAGGTGGTGGAAGAATTTCTTCTAGAGGAAGAGGAAGAAGTAGAGGAGGAGAAGTAAGGTGTTATGTTTGTGGAAAGACAGGACACGTGTCTTGGGAATGTCCTAAGAAAAATAAAGAAGGAGGAGGTGAAGATCACATTTTTGAAGCACAGAAAATGAATGTTGAAGAAGAAGGTGCATAGGATGGAACATCCATAATGTTGAGGAAGGTTCTCTTAAAACCAGAGTCGGAAATTGAAAATCCAGTGCATAGGAACAATTTATTCAAGACAACTTTCAAGACAAAAGACAGAGTATGCAAGGTGATAATTGATAGTGGGATCATTGACAACTTAGTATCCACAGAGATGGTGGAGAATTTGGAGTTGGAGACAACTGCACATCCAAAGCAATATAAAGTCTCATGGTTGTAGAAAGGACACCAGGTAATGGTCACTAAATAATGCCTCGTTGAATTTAAGATAGGAGGATATAGAGATGAAATTCTGTGTGGTGTGATTCCCATGGATGTATGTCATGTTTTTTTGGGAAGACCATGGCAGTTTGACAGAAATTTCATTCATGATGAGAGGAAAAACACATACACCTTGGAGAAGAATGGTAGGACAAGTACTTTGATGGATGATTTTCCTGAAGAAGTTCAGGAACTGTTGGATAATTTTGCTGACATAGTAGTGGATGATTTTCCTAAATCATTGCCGCCTATCAAAAGTATCAGTCACCACATTGATTTGATACCAGAAGCAAGCTTGCCAAACAAATCAGCATATAGATTGACACCTCAAGAGAATGATGAGGTAAAGAACCAAGTCCAGGATTTTTTAGACAAGGGTTTGGTCAGATAAAGATTGAGTCCATGTGCAGTATCAACTGTGTTGATTCCAAAGAAGGATGGAGGATGGAGAATGTGTACAGAATCGAGAGCCATTAACAAGATCACCATCAGGTATAGATTTCCTTTTCCAAGAATGGATGACCTAATGGATTGTTTAAGTGGAGAATTTTTTTTTTCTTAGATATATTTTTAAAGTGGATATCACCAGATAAGGATGAGAGAAGGTGATGAGTGGAAAACAACCTTTAAGACAAATGAAGGGTTGTATGAGTGGCTTGTTATGCCATTTGTCTTAACGAATGCCCCAAGTACTTTTATGAGATTGATGAATGAAATACTGAAATATTTCATTGGAAAGTTTGTGGTTGTATATATGGATGATATATTGGTCTTTAGTAGGACTAAGGAGGAGCATTTGATACATCTGACATTAGTGATGAGGAGACTACAACAGTAGAAGTTGTTGATAAATCTGAAGAACTCCTCTTTTATGAAGACAAAACTCATTTGCATGGGTTTTTTGATCTCTTCAAATGAATTGAAGATGGATCCAAAGTAGGTGAACACAATCAAAGAATGGCCATCACCAAGGAGTATGTTTGAAGTGAGGAGCTTCCATGGATTAACAAGTTTCTATAGGAATTTCATCAGAAATTTCAGTGGAATTTGTGCACCAATGATGGATAGAGCGAAGAAGAGGCACAAGTATTTTAAATGGATAGAGGAGGCTGAGAGGAGATTCAATATATTGAAGGAGAAGATAGCAGAATGACCAGTTCTGGTCTTACCAAATTTTGGAAAGACGTTTTCAAGTGAGATGTGATGCAAATGGAGTTACAATTGGAGTAGTATTGAGCCAAGATAATAGACCAGTTTCATATTTAAGTGAGAAGCTAAATGCAACTAAGAGAAAGTACTCCACATATGATAAAGAATTATATGCCATAATTCAAGCCTTGAAGAAATGGAGGCACTACCTTGTTCCAAAGGAATTTGTCTTGTACAATGATAACCAAGCTTTAAAATTCACAACCAGACAGGAGAAGTTAAACCAGAGACATGCAAAGTGGATTGATTTTATGCAGAATTTTACTTTTGTCATAAAACATATTTCCGGAAATGCTAACAAAATTGTTTTTTTCATTAAGAAGGAGATGTTTGATTCTGCAGGAATTTCAGGTCAAGACCTTACGGTTTGAACACCTTAAGGATATGTATTGTGATGATCCATATTTTAAGGAATCATATGAAACATGTGTGAATATTGTGTTGAGAGACAAGAGCCAGTGGATAGAGTATATGATTCAAGAGGGATTGTTGTTCAAGGGAAATAATTTGTGCATACCAAAATGCTCAATGAGGGATAACCTTTTGAAGGAAAAGCATAGTGGAGGATTGGCTGGACATTTCAGCCATGATAAAACATTTTCACATTTGAGAAGTGCATACTATTGGCCATGTATGAGGACAAAAGTGATAAATTTTGTGAACAGATGTAGAATCTACCAACATGCAAAAGGTAAAAGACAAAACACTGGATTGTATCAACCATTGCCAATATTAGAGAGGCCTTGGGATGCAATTAGAATGGATTTTGTGTTGGGACTGCCAAGAAAACAAAGAGGATGTGATTCCATATTTGTGGTGGTGGATAGATTTTCAAAGATGTCACACTTTATCCCATGCCATAAGACCAATGATGCAATACATGTTGCAAATTTATTTTTCAAGGAAGTTGTTTGTCTTCATGGATTACCCAAAAGTATTGTCTCAGACAGAGATACCAAATTTGTTGGTCATTTCTGGAGAACATTGTGGAAGAATTTGGGGACAGATTTGTCCTTCATCTTAGCTTATCACCCTTAGACAAATGGAAAGACTGAGGTGGTGAAAAAAAAATTGAGGAACTTATTGAGGAGTCTAGTCACCGAGCATCATAATCAGTGGGATCAGATTCTTACACAAGAAGAATTTGCATACAATGACTCACCAAAAAGGAGCACTGGAAGGAGCCCATTCCAAATATTGTATGGAATGCAACTAAGAGGAGTAGCTGAGTTGAGAGACTTGGAACAAAGTGAGATTAGAAGTGTTGGAGAAGAATATTTTGCTGCAGAAATGCAGAAGCTCCATAGCTAGATCATAGAGTAGTTGCATAACTCTAGCCAAGAGTACAAGCACAAAGTTGATCAACATCATAGAGAGCTTCAATTTGAAGTAGGAGATCTGGTTCTGGAATATATCAAGAAAGAAATGTTTCCAAGAGGAAAATATAACAAGTTGAAGATGAAGAAGATAGGGCCATGTAGGATCTTAAGGAAGTTTGATGCAAATTCCTATGAGATTGAGTTTCCAGATGATGTGGGCATATCACCCATATTAAACATATCATACATGTATCCTTATAGGGAACATGACATAGAGAGATCAAAAGATCAAGAGAAGATTCAGTGGGAGAAGCAGATGCCTGTAGCATAAAAACGACAGATGGAGAAGATCGTTGATTAGAGGATTGGCAAGAAGACTAGGAGGAAGACCTAATTTGAATATTTGGTCAAGTGGAAGGGACACCCGATAGAAGATGCCAGTTGGGAAAATGAACTTGATATCTAGAAGCATGGAAAGTGAGTGCAGGAGATCATGGACAAGAGTCCATGAATTTTTTTCCAGGGGAGTATGATGCAGGAGCATCGTCAGCAAGCACACGTGGAGAGAAAAGTCAGTGCCTTAGTGCACCTTTGAATCATTCAGAATCTTAACCCTTGGTGTTTCCTGCAAATCTTTTTGAAATGATAAAAAAATGAAGAATATCAAACGCTTGGGAACTGAATGATCACGAGTGATCTGGGAGTTTCACTCCTAGTATTTAATGTAATGGAACTTAGGTAGCAGTCAGGTTTGTTTTCGATAAGATGAGTAGTCGGAGGGAAACCTAAAAAACCTCTGAGATAAATAGAGGTGTTGTATGCCCGAATGAGACTGTTGCAAGTTAGTAGGAGATTGTTGTGATTTAGTTGTTACTGAGTTTTAGTTCTTGTTTATCATAGTTGTATCCATTTTACTTTTGAATGAATATAACAGAGGAAAATTGATCCAATGCATGGTGTTGCTACTATTTATAATTCCTTGTAATTCTTGTTTTCATGAATGAATGAGTTATATTGTTGAATATATGAAACTGTGAAGTGTTTAGATAAGTTTTAATTGTTCTCTTCGTTGAGTTCATTCAAGGTGTGCATACAGTCCGCAAGGAGTGCAATGACAGAGTTTGTTTTGACATAGAAGCTCAGAAGAGATAGTGTGAAACTTTCCTTTGCAAGGAGTGCAAAGAGACTGTTGCAAGGTGTGCACAGTCGCCGCAAGAACTTAAGTCTTGCATGAGAATCTACTGCAAGGAGTGAAAGAGTTTGTTTCAAATCATAAGCTTAGAAGAGATAGCATAAATTTTCCCTTTGCAAGGAGTGCAAAGAGATTGTGAAAAGGCATGCACAGTCACCCGCAAGAAGCTAAGTCTTGTGTAAGAATCTGCTGCAAGGAGTGCACAGATCCGAAATTCAACTAAGTGTTGAAGTAACCCTATAAGGAGTCAAAGGGTTCGAAGGATAAATCTCACGAGAGATAGCAGGAGAAATCTTCAAGGGAAACGAAGTTCTGAAGATTACACGAATCATCGACTAAGATTCGTTCAAGAGGGAGTGAGATCATTCTAGATCATCAGATCTGAACAAAGTGCACGAGCTTTAGCCTCTGTGTGCACATAAGAGGATAAATCGCCAAAGAGACGAAATAGATCCTGATCGTTGGTCGCCATGGGGTTACGTGTCAACAAATTTGAGGCTTTGGGAAAAATCACTTCAAAGATTTTAGTTGAGAATTGAAACTCCCGAAACCCGAAATCCGAAGTGAATCTAGACCGTCAGATCCATAGGGACACATGTCAACTGATTGTGTACTCCAAGTAAAATGCTTCGGGAAAAAGAGAGCATTGAGAAGTTGAGAATTTAAATTTCCAAAACACTAAGATCCGAAGCAAATCATAACCGTCTGATTCAAAAGGACACGTGGTAGGAATCTGTGGACTCCAGGTAAAGGCTCGAAGTAATTCATAGCCATCTGATTAAGGAGGACACACGACGCAAATCTGTGGACTCTGGGTGAAGACCTGAAGTGAATATCAGTCATCCAATTTAGGAGGACATGAGGCATAAATCCACCCACTTCGAGGGAAAGTGAGTGGGTAGGAGTTGAGAAATCCGAAGTCTAAAGACCTGAAGAAATTGCAGGCATCGATCTGTAGGAGACACACGTCAATAGATTGCGAGCTCCGGGTGAAATCATTGCAGAGAAAGTAAGGTTTGAGAGTTGAAAAATCTGAAACCCGAATTGGCAAAGCAAATCATGACCGTTGATTTGAAAGGGGCACGCGTCAATAGATTGCAGAGATCTAGTAGGGCATGATCCAGAGAGAAGAAAGGAAAGGAGGAAGATCTGAACCGTTGATCAAGAGGCTATGTCTGAGATTACGAGATCAATGGTCACACAGGATTGCGGGGACAAAAAGTGCTTAGACTTTTAAAATTTGAGAGTAGGCCGCAATCGAAACCACGGTATTAGAAAAGGGACGCGTGGAGATTGGTATTGAATTATGGGGAGAAAATCGGGTTGATCCCAAACCACTCTTGGTCGCGCCCGCAATCATGTGTGGACATAGCCCGAGGTCACATATAGGAAAAGGATAACAGAGGAGGGGCCAACAACTGAACCCTGATAGTTTAGCAGTGCGAAGGGAGAGGTTGTGGGTGCCATAGAACTTGCACCAAAAAACTGAAAGGGCCCATGTTTAATTACAATCAAGACCATTAAGGTTTCAGAGAGCCAATTTGGCTCCAAGAATTGAAGAACCTTGACCAGGAGGTCGAGCAACCCCGAGGAGAGAAGGGGGGTCTGCATCAAAATAAATCCTATGGAATAGTTGAGTTTAGTAAAGGAATATGGTATGGATCCTTCAGAGGAAAAACATTGTTTTTATGGTGAATCTTAGAAGTGGTGGATGAGTATTGACCATGATACTATTTGAAACTACAGATGGGAATAATTTGAAAAACTCTTCTCAAATAAATGTCTCATTACACATTGGATATATATATGACTAGGGTAGCTGATATTGAAGGAGCTATGAACACCACAAGGGACAACTTGACTGATGAATTCAAAAAAGAGGATAACATAACAGAGAAGATGTACAAAGAAGAAATGCAAAAGGAATTATAGCTTCAAAAGGAAACGTTGAATGATGAGTTTGAGAGAAGGGCTAGTAAAAATAAGAAATTACACCAAGAATAATTGGCATCTATCAAGCTCACCCAGTCAGATGAAATGGATTAGCTCAGGATGAAACATGTACAAGAAATAGAGAGCTTACAAGAAGAAATCTTGGAAGTAGGCATCTACAATGAAAAGTTGGAAGACAGAGTCTAAAAATTGGAGTAAGATAATAAACTCCTTGAGAAGACCATAGAATAAAACCAACGAGGAGCCCTCATCATGGGAACTATGGAAGAAGAAGCTAGCGTTGTCAATGAAAAAATCAATAGTGTACAAAAGGTATGCTTATGTATATTGAATGAAATTCAAAGGAATAGAGAAGACCAAATCAAGCTGAATAGTCAATTGGAAGACACAAGGAAAAAATACCAAAAGGATCAAAATTTCTTTGACAAAATTCTATACTGGTAAGATGTGTATGATAATCCAACTAGTACCTTGTTATTTTACACATCCAGACAAAAGATCAAGGACCAGGTCCTCTTCGATACTTGGAAAACCATCATGAATGATATAAAAATCACTGAGAAAGCAGTCAACCAGGCATACAAAATACTATGAAAATCCTTTGATACCTTACTTGAAGAGTTTAAAATGGATGTGATGGAAGACTTAGAAGAAGCACCCTAGCTGAATTAAGAATAAAATATGTATAAACCATAAGATACAATAGGAGATAGACTATTGAATAAATCAATGAGGTAAATAAATAGGTCCTAAAAGAACAACACATAAATCTAATCAAGCTGGCTACAGTAGCCAATGACTTCATTCAGAAGACATAAATGAGTATAAATATGGAGGTAACAACCCAGATCTATGACAATGAGATATAATTGGAAAAAAAAATGTGAGAAGAGTGGATGCGATCCTTAAAGACTACAAGTTATGGAAGGAATACAGAGACAACATACAACTATCAAAGATTTCTTGATCATTGTATTTTTATAATAGACCCTTTTTGTTTTGATCATATAAAATTTATAAATTTCCAATCCAAAATATGAAACGAAATTATGTAACCGTCATTTGACATGATGGCAGTTAAAAAATGTGAAAAACCTCTATTATTTTACAAAAGAGAGTGTTTTGATGAGATGGGGATTGTTTCCCTTTGTAACTGAGACTCAGATGGTACTATTACTTCTAAGTGAATAAATATCAAGATGCATTATGGAAATTTGTGACTTTGGTGAATTTATATGAGACTATTCTTTGTGCATTTTCTTTCTGCTTGAGTAACTCAGAGTTATGTTGTATGGACTATTTCAACCTATTCTATTTACTCATGTTATCGTATGATTCCATATAGGTATAGAAATAATTTTATGAATTCAATCTAAAACTAATTATTATTGTATTTTTAGCATTGTTATTTTCACTTACCATTGGCATACATGAATTATTTTAGGTTATAGTGTTATTATTATCTTTCACTATACTCACATAGTTAGTTTACTCTTGACCATGATAAGATAGATTATAATAAAGTTAGATTAGCATGGCATTAGATAGTTTTAATTTAGCATTTTTTTCATATTTTAATTCATCTGAGTACATTTTGTTCTCATATTCATAATTAGAAAATATTTTTAGTGCAAACTAGGCCCACATACTCGTCAGAAATGCTACACCAAATGAAAGTAGGTCTAATTCGGACCTATCATCAGGAATTATCCCTTACCTACTTGACATGCAATTTGGACCCGTCAACAAAAATGGTGATAAAAGGAGGGCCATCGAACTAAATGGTTGCTAATAGATTGAAAAACCCTACCCATTCTATTCCAGTTATAAACACTACTTATTCTTGTGATTCTCACCACACCAATCTCAAGCAAGTTGTATGACCTCATTCGTACTCTCTGAACACTCCTACTCAATTTTCCATTCCACTAGGATCTACTAATTTCGAGGATGTATTCCCAACACCTAACAAGTTTAAAAAAAAGGATATTGATATAATAATAAGAGAATCCTACGAACACATCCTAACTCGACAGTGGAGCAGTAAAAATGGCCAACTCCACATTGAATTCTCGATACCCCAAGGTCAAAAAATCCCTACCTAGGAAGAACAATCTCTTAAAATCCCCCTTCCCACAAAGGAATCCCATCCATTGAGACACCTGATTATCACCTATCTCAAGTCATTTAAGGATTTTTGGAACCATCAAAATTTGATGTAGAAACCTACTTTCTTGTTGGTGGTGGTGGTAGACCTCCCATCCCTCCTGAATCGCCACACAAAACAACGAGGGGTGAACTAGAAGACGAGTCCGAAGGAGAGACAGATGAAGAAGGAAGAAAAATAATCCCTATCAACCCTCAACCAATGGTTGGAGTCAACCAACGAAACCCGAGACATCCCAAAAACCAACCTTGGTTGATTCCTGATGTTTTTGCAGTGCTTGCACTAGTCCATGAGATGCCCAAACATCCTGATATATTTTTACCTAAATTCGATCCTGATAGGAAATATTCTGCTGAAGACTATAAAAAAGTTTATGCTTGTTGTTAGACTTATGAATGTGGAATATGAAGATGTTGTCTGCATATTATTTCCTTATACATTTGAAAACAAAGCTTCAACCTGGTACTTCTCTCTAGCCCAGGATGCTATGACTAACTGGAATTCTTTTGAATCTACTTTCATTGAAAAATTCAGTGAAAATAAGACCCCAACAACTTTAGTACTTGACCTTTCACGAATAAAAATGGATGCTAAGGAAATAATTAAATACATCAACCAGTGATTTCCCACTTTAATGAATAAAATTCCTCAAGCTTCTAATCTCGTTGAAGATGTTTCGATTGAATTTTATACTTCAACTCTCCCTTTTTCCATGGAAATGTTTGTCAAGAGGGCTGAGAAAAATACCCTAGAAGTGACTTTCAAAGAAGCCATTAAAGTCAAGAAGGATACGCTAAGTTTAAAAGACAACCCCGAGATTGAAACACCAAAATAAAAAACTGGTAACAGATATAAATCCATTGTGAGCAAGCCTCCTAGAGATAAAAAAAAAAATAGAAGCTCTCCATAGGATTGTTAATAAAATATTCAACAAAATAATTGGTCTGAAAAAGAACTATGGATAAGGCTCTTCCAACCCCAAGAAATTTTTTAAGTTTCAGCCTAAGAAAGAAAAGATAACTCCTCCCACCAATAAGACTAATCCCCCTTATGAGGGCATAAACATGGAAGATATTGTAAAAGATTTCATGGATTGGGAAATTGATACCCAAAATGAGTCTAAAGAGGAGGAGGGGGAAGGAGATGAACAACAAAATCAATCTCAAGAAAATGATGAAGCTGAAGAAAAATAAGTCAATTATTTCCAAGAAATATCTTTTGGATTGGGAGAAGGAGAAGAAGAAGAAGTTGAAGAAATTTGTATGTCTCAAAACACAGTAACCATAAGGAGTAAAAACAAGACACCATCTTCCAACCCTCCCTTCTCTCCCAAAACTACTAAGGCAACACCTAACACATAGAAGACACCCTCTGGTGATAAATAGGTTACCCCTTCCTCTCCTTCATCTAAACTGGATTATGATTTCTTGGGAGATTTAAAGAGAACAAAAGAAAACATTCCCTTATTTGAACTCATGAAACTACCTCAAATTCAAGATAATTTCATCAAAACTATACAAAGTACAACATCCAAGAACACTCAAGAAGCTAGTATGGGGTCAAATAAAGGAAAAGGTAAAGATGGCCAATCCTCTGAAAAGACAACACCAAAGAAACAATCAATTGTAAATGCATCTCTAACTGGCCAAAGATTAAAATACAATTCTCCTCCTTTCTTATTGACTTTTGAAATATTCAACAGAAATGTTCACAATTGTATGGTAGATTCCAGAACTTCTTCAAATGTTGTGCCTTTTAAAGTCCATGAAAATATCAATGTCAATCCTAAGGAATCTAATATTCAAATTATCCAATTGGACAGAACAAGGGTCAAATTCATTGGGGATTTAAATAATGTGTTGATCACATTATCATCTAATCCCAAAGTGCATCAAACAATTTACATCATTGTAGTTGATATTCGAGACACTTATGGGATGTTTTTAAGCATAGATTGGTATGCTATGTTTGATGGATAGTTTTCTACCAATTGGTCACACTTATCGTTACCATACAATAGAAAACCCAATCAGATCATAGTAGATAGATAAAGGTACATGAAGCATGTGGTTATTGACTTAAATGATCCCAATGATCCCATATTATTCAATCATTCTATTCTGGGAAACTATTCCTATGATTCAATATTTGGGAATCATATCGTTGATATTTCTTCTTATGTGGAATCTAACACACAATCTGAAATCCTTCATTGCACTCATATTATTGAGCCCCACTGTAACATAGTAGGTAGCACTAATAATAACTAGGATGTACATTCTAACATAGTATCTAGGGATAAATTATAAATTATATGCTAACTTCACTCACTCCAATAATTTAGAAAAGAAGGAAAATTTTGAGTCCATATCTAAAATTGAGGGAGATCCTAATATGTGGAATTTATTTTTTTATGGGTCCATGTCTCTTGAAGGTGTAGATGTTGGTTGCATACTAAAAGACCCCAGTGGCAAGAAAGTATTAATTGCATGCAAACTTGAGTTCCAATGTGAAAATGATACTGCAGAATATAAAACTCTTTTGCAAGAATTGAGAAAAGAAGTGGACTTGCAAGAAAATAAGATTAAGATATTTGGTGATTCCAAAATCGTAATAAGTGTTGAAATAATGTAACCGCGAAGAGAATTCTTATTATTATTTTATTCATTGGATTAATCCCCATTGTGGATTAATCATGTCGGTAATTGTATAAGGA
>CBVK0100413942.1:0-19072 GCA_900067695.1 Picea abies
CATACAAGACAAAACATGCGGAGTACCTCCCGAGCTAAAAAAATCTAACATGAAGTTCACAAATCTAGCCGAAGTTGAAAGCACAATTCGGATAAGGAAAGACTGCAAGTTGATGTCAGCAAGGACACTTGTCAATCAATTGTTGATTTTGGGGGAGGAAGCCTTGCTATTTCTTTAGTCGGTGATTTAATCGTCAATTAAACCTGGGCCATTGGTTGGATAGCACCCATCGGAATAACTGAAAGTTAATATGCGAGAGAGATTTGAAAGTTAAGACGCTAGAGAGATTCTGATGACGGGACTTTGACGATTGACAGGAACAATCGATCTGCGAGATTATCATTTACAACTATCGAATTTGGGTGCATGATCTATCTTAAAAATACGTTAATATTCTCATTTGGAGGATCATGAATAAACCTGCAAGCAATATACATGAAGCTTTAAAGTCAAATAAAGAATATAAAATTAAAATTAATCTTGAACGCTATCATAAACTGAACTATTTCTAAGATTTATTCAAAGAAAAGATTAAACTTTGAATTTTAACTTATGTTACAACACTTGGCATGTTGCAACTGATCTATCAAGTCATCAATCATGAGAATATGGTAACAATTCTTGAGTGGTATCTTATTCATATCTCTATAGTCAATAGACATTCTCCAAGTCACATCCTTCTTGGGTACTATGATGATAGGTGAACCACAAGGTGAGATACTTGGTCAAATTACTCCTTGCTCCAATAACTGTTGCAATTTCTTCACTTTGTTTACTTCCAGGATGGATTGTCTATATAGCCCAATGTTTGGAAATGGAGATTCGGGCAATAACTATATCTCATGCTCCACTTCCCTCTTAGATGGTAAACCTTTAGGCTCATGGAACATTCTTTGTACACTTGCAAAAGATCCTCCAACTAACGTTTTTTCTCTTTAGTATATCCCATCAAAGATGCCTTTACTTTTACCAATTCATCTCTTGGTTGATTCTCTCTTAGTAACAATAATGAAAACCCCCTACTAGAAATGATCAATTTGTTTGCATGGGCCACACTTACCAAAGAGATATTGGATTTACCTTTGCATACATCAATGATGAGGGACTTACCATCCTTGATCAAGCAATATTAGTTTGCTCTCCTCATGAAGATTTCATCCCTCATGTACATATATGGGCTTCCCAACACTACACCACACACATCAAGACACATTAGGGGACTTTGGAGGTAAAAAATAGGAATAAAACCAAAAAATATACTAACAAAATCAAATTTAAAAGAACCAATAGGATTCAAGATGATGATGTCAACCATAAGGGTAAATATTTTTGGAGGGAAAGGAAGACAACTAAAATTTTTAATCACATTTTTGTGTTATCTCCTTATAGATTTACTCAAATTTCAAGTGTAGGCGGTCGTTGTAAATTTCACGTCCAATGACTACCTACACTTGAAATTCGAGTAAACCTATAAGAAGATAAGTCGAAAATACGATTAAGAAAATTAGTTTTCTTCATTTCCCCTTGAAAATTCATAACCCTTGTTTTATTATTTTCTTTAGGAGGTCCATTTTAGACCTCAAATTTCCCCTAATGCATGATAGGTTTTTGATGAACGACCTAGGACTACTATATTATTTTCTCGGGATTTGGATCATTCAATCTGATTCCAAGATCACCATGGCTCAGTAAAAATATGCTATGGATTTGCTCTCATGATTTTAGATGGATAATTTCAAGCCTATTGTGACTCCATTTCTCTTTAGTGTCAAACTCGAGGTTACCTTTTCATCACCCTTGGCTGATAACACTTGATATAGACAACTGGTTGGGAGTCTTCTTTATCTCACACATACTAGGCCCAATATCTCTTATGTTATCGACATTGTTTCCATAATTATGTAGGAACCCCATGACTTTCATTCCAAGGAAACCATGTGAATTGCTCACTACATTCAAGGAACACACATCTTTTGGTTTCATTATGTAGCAAGTTACGACCTTGATTTAGTGGGGTATATAGATTCAAATTGGGCACTTGATGTTACAAATCACAAATACACTTTAGGTTACCTCTTGTCCCTTGGGTTTGGTCTGAATTGTTGGTTAAGAAATAAGTAGACAACCATTGATCTATCTACCACAAAGGTATTGTATCAAGGAGATATCAATGCAACTAATGAATCCATATAGATTTTGCACAATATTCTCATTGAATTTGGTATCTAGTACCATCACCCATTTTTCATTTTTTGTGACAATCAAAGTACCATTCAAATCTCATGAGATTTGGTTCACTAGCAATAGACCAAGAACATTGAGATTCATATGTACTTCTTTTGATAGCTTATTCATTGATATAAGATATTGTTCGACAATGGAGAATATTATTGACAACTTCACTAAACCTTTTATAGAGGGAAATTTCATTCATTTATGAACTCTATTGGGGGTGCATGTAACTTCTTATATGGAGTAGGCTACATAGTCTTCTCTTTCTATTTTCTTTTGGGTTTTCCCTACTGGGTTTTCCTTTGGACCCATCTCTTCATTTCTATTGTCACATACTCACCTAAGTTTCACTTATGAAGGGGTGTTGGTTCATATGTGCATGTGCTTGCTTGCTTCAACAAACTTACTCAGGTGTTATTTTTTCTTTTCATGCATTGTTTTCTTTGGTGCTTTCATGCATACAAACAATTAAACTTACTTATCTTTTTTCTTGTTTCCTTTCTTTAAGGAGAGATTCATGGCATGCCTTTGCATGGATTTCTTTATCGAACCCCTCTAGTATTGGTTGGATCAACTAGTTAATGAACATATCAATACTTTGTTACAACAATATGGTTTTACTTCTCTGATCTACACTATTTTCATTAGACTCTTGATCTTGGGTAGTTCTCTAGTCATTGCATCTCAAATCTGTAGCCAAAGGAAATAACATTTATGCAATTCAAATACTCAGCCAAATATCACAAATTAGGGGTACTTGGGAGTTAGTTAATTAACATACAAGTTCATCCTCTTTGAATAAGTCCCAATAGGTTGTTGGTGTGTGTTCAATTAATGAAAAGGATCATCCTTATGGAATAAGGCCAACTAGGTAGTTGGTACTCATTAATAAATGTGGCCTAGTCATTCATGTTGGGGCCACTAATGGTTAGGATTTTGGTAGTGAGAAACTATTTATAGAGGTAGGAAGTTAAGTAATGTTTTGTGAAGGCTTATCATTATATTGGAGTGTTGCTCATAAGGAGGTTGTCCCCTCGAAGAGTTACATGAACATTGTTAATCTTTTGGAATATTAATAAGGGGTCATATTTATGTAGGTGCAATATTACAATTTTGTCTCTTTTATTTCTTATAGTATGAATTTCTTCATATATTTCTCTTAATTCTTTGTTTCTACTATATAAGTACACCACAAGTGGTATTAGAGAACTTTCTTGTGCTAATACACACAAATTTTAGAGAATTTTTTTTTAGTCTGGAGACGTGTTCCGACTTCTATAAACACAATGATTTGTTTTAGTGGGTAAAAATATGGTTGGGAAGCATACACGAATGGAATACAAGTGGGGCCACCTAGTTGGATTCCCTTGTACACCTCTGTTGATACCTCAAGAGTAGTACCTTAAACAAAATATTTTCATAGGTTTGATCTTCCACATACCCTTAGGTATATCAAAAGCCTTCTAGGAATATTTGAGACCATCCCTAGAAAAATATATCAACCATTTATCATAGTAGTATACCAAGCACAATGTCTGGGAACTTCACTCTCATGTACTAGGGAGTAGAGTAGTATGGCTAAGGATACAATTTATCCTCCTTATCTAGCACCATAAAACAATGGTAGAGTACTATCATTAGAAACCAAAAGGTTTAGAGAGGTATAGTGACTAACATTCCCTTTCTCTTAGGAACTCTCCAAACCTATATAACATAGGTAACAAAATTCCCACAGATCATGGAATATCTAGAATTTGAAATTTTCATTAGTATAATAATATTTTGGGATTTAAAAAAAATATTTCAAGAGTGGTCCCAGGTCTTCTAGGACCATTGTGGGTAACATGTCTAAATATAATCCTCATACCACATTGATCACGTCAACATAAATTACTAATAACCTTTTTGGTGGACTCACCATTGCCACTAGAACAGATACTCAGCCCCCTAATTGGAAGAAAAAATATAGTTCCTCATTGCCTCACATGAGTAAAGCCATGGAAACATGTAAACCTTCCAAAAATGCATGCCCATATTCCAAACCAACATCAACGGGAACATTTCCACCTTCTAGTTCGACACCAACCATCAATTAGAAATTTGGAATGTTTGGATGGGGCCGATAGATAGTGGTGAATATTCAACAATCATCGATCATCACACTAGGAAACCCTTTCATGACAATCAACCCATATGATGCATACATTTCCTAAGTTATATTTGAAAATTTTTGGTGCTTCAATCCAACCACTACTACATTTGGGTGCAAAATATGACTCTCATAGTAAAAATCCATTGCACCATTAGAAATTCCTAGATATTATTGAAATTTAATTTTTTCTTTTCTTTTCTTTTTAACCCCAATATAATTTAGAATTTTGGCATCCTAGAGGGATTTTGGAATTAGGGGATGCGATTAACTATAAAATAGGGTAAAATTAGAGCTTGCATCTAATTTTTCCTCCTTTACGATGGTGACTTATATGTTTTATGTGTTTATCCAAATCTATTACTAGTTGAAGAGCCATAACCTATTCCATATCCATAACTTGTTCGATCATAAGAATTCCATCCAACATCAGTGATCCATCACAACCTTGTAAATAAAAACAATACCACATTCATCCTCCCTACCTATCATGAAGTAATAGATGAGAGACAAATGAAGAAGGTATATGTGTATACATACATTAATAAAACAATGATGAAATTGGAAGTGCATGCTAAAAGAAAAATTTTGAAAATGGCCAAGTTCATCTTATATCCCCATCGAGGCCAAACAATAATGAAAACAACAGTCACAATGGCAACATAATGTCAAGCACAAGTAAGAAGGTAAAAATCATCTTAAGGAACATAGGCAAGAAGAAGAGCCAAAAAGGTAAGTGAATCTCATCCCTAAAAGACAATTTAGATGTTGATGTTCTCAACAACACCATGTATCCAATCTCCATGATCACCAACACCCACATCACAAATTTGTCTAAACACAAAGTTTTTTTTAGAAATTAGGTTTGTGGGAATTTCCCAAGGGGAGATTAATTCAAACCTTAGGTTAGATGAGTACTTAGCCTAGTTGGTCATGATATATGGCCAAAATGTTCATTCTAGTTTTGTTAAGGGTGTGAATATCATGTTTCCAACACCAATTTTGCTAGGGCCTTGATAATACAATATAAAAAGTTGAAAGAGCCCCAATATACAATACTATATTTAAAGGTCCCTTTGGATACCCAATTGAGAATTGCAATGATAAGGTTTTGAGGGGTGGACTATATTTTATATCAAGTAGGGTTTTCTCCATGTGGTACCTCATGTTTGACCACAAAGGAAATGGTAGCTCTAGTGGAGTCTGCATCAACACTTGGTCTAGATGCTACTAGTACTAGCTTAGGGAATAACCATGTTTCTCAATATTCATCATCCTTTATGACTCAAACATGTGCCCTTCTGTTAGCACTATTACCATCATCCTTTCAGATGTAGTGTTATGTAGAAGTATCCCATGTAATCAAAGATTGTTGGTGGCTCACTGATGTCACAAAGACCTCCTTGGAACTAGACTATGTTTTTGGCTATGATTTATGGGATCCAACATGGGATTTTCAAGACTACACTTCAATTACAACCGGTAAATTTCATATTTACTTTACATTTTCAAGTGTTTTTGTTTAATTAGTTTCTATTCTATTAGTTTACAATGGAAAATAAGAAGTCGAGGAATATCAACACTAAATAGGAAATATGGCACATCAAAATTGAGAACCTTCACTATAATGTAATTAATTCCTTAATCAAGAGTTATAATGAAGTTTTCGATGATTTTGTCAGTTGGAATTCTTTTTCCATGTCTTTTGACCTTTCATTTCTCCATCTTCCTATCCTACTTGCAATAATAGGCACTCTTGAGATTAGCAATTTTTTTTTGTTTGTTTTGCATGGTATTCTTGATCAATGAAATTTTGCATTTGATGTTCAAAATTTGATTGAAAATGTCAATTATGCATTTTATTGAACATTTTCTAATGCCCTTTCCTCACATCACTTGCCAAATAAATTGTAGATATGTTTTTGGTTATTTCTTATTTATTGAGCAATTGTGTTCATTCAACCCCTATCTACTCATGCTTTTATTTATTTATCCATGTTCTTGACCAACATGGTCTCCTCTTAGGCATGTTGCACATAATATATTATCTTGAAATTCCCATTGTCTACTATTCCCTTGATAGGAATGCTTCTATATGTTTATTTAACCTTAATAATCTCATGGAACTTTTATGCACATTTATCCCATATACTTGATGTGCATGGTCTCCTCTCAAATTAATTTTTGGTAGGTTGTCATTGAAAGCTCACAATTTTCTCAATATCATAATACTTATTTTCATTCTTATTTTGAGACAAGCAAATAGTGAATTTACTAACTATAAACAAGAAGCTAGTTTTTATTGAAACACAATTAGTGCCAACTAGTCAAACATTTACGGGCCATTGATCTCTTGAAAACTAACTTTGGAATTGATGTTAGGTGCTAAATTGCCTTGCACAATCTTCAATTTTTGTTCTATTGTCTTATCATATTGCCCATTTTTTCGATGCCATTTTACCTAGGTTTTGGGCTATGGAAGTAATCCTTATGATGTCTTGTGAAAGATATCGAACATCACCTATATTGATAAATTCCTTTTGATCTATGTGGTATGGATCATCCCTTGTAAGATTGCAACTACAACTTAAAAAATGTAGCGAAGTAGAGGAATTTGAAACTTCAACTACAATAAGGTTTTGTATAACTAAATCATTGTTGGTTATCCAAAGCATATTCATAAGAATAGAACCACCTCATAAACACTAATTGTAGAGGAGGTTGTGGTCTTGATTTTCTAGAGAAAGCTGAAAGTTAAGCAAAGGAACACTCCTTCACTAATGAAAAAAATGGTATTATGTTCCCTTGTAACTATAGAAGTATTGTTCTAGTAAGCATTATTATATCTTGGTTATTCATTGGCCATTGTTGAGGAGAATTGCTAAGGAACCATTACTACTAATCATATTTCTCTTTGGTCTCCATGTGTACAATGTAAGGTGATATTTTTGAAGGATTTTGTGAAGGGAAACACACTTGTAATACTTAATTTCCTTTGAATTCTTCAAATTTGAAACAACACCATGCTCATTATATGTGTTGTGAGAGGGCCACACCTAATGACAATAGGGCACCAATTTCTTTCATGATCAAATCACTTGAACCACCCCCTTGTGGAATTTGATTTTTATGGGAATCCTTTGGAATTGAGGGAATTCATTCATGCATTCTTGAATCCATTGACCACCATGAAAGGAGGCTCCAGGGAATCCTAGGTATGTGTGAACAAGAAAGTTTAGTTCTAGGATCCTATTAACAAGATGCCCAATTCCTCTGGAACAATGTTTGATAAGTTCCGTTGAATGAATGAATCCTATGGTTTTGGGATTGATTCTCATATTTATTATGATTTATTTTAGGGTTAATCTTAGTAGTAGGATTGATTTAGACATATCTCATAAATTTATCATCAACATATAAATAGTTGGTCTTTTGGGTTGATATAAAATTGACAGTGTTTGTTGACCTTGATCCAAGCCACAAATTTTAGGCCATAAGGGCACAAATTCATGTGTTAGAGGAAACCTCATCAAGGCCAGTTCCCATGAATGGAATCACCCAACAGGTAGAGAACATGGATGAGGGGGTTTAGGTCCAAGGTTCTTCCTATTTATGTCACCCTTTCCATTGAATTTGCATTATTTGATAAGTGATTTGCTTTTATGTCCAATTCAACACAACCTAATAGGTTTTATGTCCACTTTGCAATTTCTCATGGTTCCTTCCGCAATGTCAAGAGGGATTGATGAGAGGATTTCCACACAATAACATATTTGATTTACTTGATGAAGTAGGAATATTGTTTGGTATTTATTACCATCATCCCTGCAAATATGTTTTTCAAGTCCTCTAAAAGGCTCAAACATGTCTCTAAAAGGATGAATATTATAGGCATTTCATATCTTATCTTTCTGTTTTGTATGTTGTATTTCTGCTATTTTTATGGGTTACATAAATTATTATGGAATAGCCTTGCCATGGTCATGAAGTTAATGGTCATGAAGTTAATGAAAGAAAATAAAATGTGAAGGACTATAACTAAGTGCATGCATATAGAAAATTAAATGCAAAGTGTGAAACGAATTTATAAAATTTACTAATGAACATGCATACAATAAAAAGAGAAGACAACCAAAGGGAATTGGGAGTACAAATGAAGAGAAAATGAGGTACGTAATGAATGTAATTATACAATATACTACACACAACATATTACAAGAGGAATCAAAATTAAGAATGGAAGTCACTAAGGGATTCATATAAACCTAAAAACTTTAAATTCATTGTCTTGATTAATGAGAATGAATGTTATCAAGAGAGCGAATAAAAACCGGCATAATAATTAATTTAGATTTAAAAATATGATAGTTGTCATGGCACATGGGCCTATCAAAGTTTCATAATGTTTTTGAGTGTTCTAGGATGTGCTGCTAGAATTCTAGGATCAACACCTAATGATTTTGGGATAAATTGTGCCAAATTGAAATCAAGACACCAATTAATCTACTAAAGAAGTTTGTTTGATTAATAATCATATGCCCAATTTTAACTATACATAAATATTTATATGGTAAGTGAAATAAACAAAGTTCATTTCCTGAATGTGACATGAGCAACTTGGTTCATAAATTGAATATCCAAAATAAATGGGATAACTTAATAGAATCGATATGGATTAAATAATATATTGAATGCATAATATGAGAGATGACGATTACAATGATGAATGGCCTTGGTATTTATAGGCCTTAAGGTGACCTTTCACATAAATCCATGTCTTTGTGTGATGCACCTTTTGATAGTTAATATCCTAAGTTCTCTAGTTTAGGTACATATATTTATGAATTTTGTTTTTATATACATAACATTTCCTTCCCTTTTAGAAATGCCTTGTCCTCAAAGCATATTAATGTAAAAGTTTTATCTCTTGTTTTGACTTGTAATGGCTTCTTATAGTTCTCTATTCGTTAAAGATGTGATGGTTGGCGATACAAGGCAATATGATCTTGTAAGTGTTGAGCATATTTGTTGAATGATGAAAGGGTCTAACCGCCCTAATTCAATCTTATTTGGGACTATACATTTATAAGGTTCTTGGAAATGACCTATTGTATTGTGATTCCTAAGACGACTTCTACTTTGAGACCGAATTGTACTAGAATTAATATTCTTCAAAATATTGTTTGAATATTATCTTTCTTTCAAACAATTTTGATACACGGATTAGTTAAATTCTTGACTCTAGTGGTTGGGATGTTGATAAGGTGTCTTTGTAATCCGATCTTTCCTTCTCATACTTGTCATGTTCTGTGGATTAATTTTCGTTATTATGTCATCCTCATACACTCGAGTCACTTTGTTGATCATTGAATTTCTATTAGCAAACACACTTGGAATTTACATCATTCATACTTCGACATATGATGAATTATTTATTTCAATGGGGTCAGTCATTGTTTCTTTATCAATCAATGATTTATTGTTGGTAAGTTTCTTTGGCATTTCTTATTTGTGACTTGTTTTCACCTTTTAACTTCTTAATCTGCGTGATCAAGTTTTGACTATGATTGTAAGGTGAGAAATTTATTCATTTTTATGAGCAATAACCTTTTCAATTTCTTTCTACCGCATTTTATACTAACTTTTGATTATCCTTAAGGGCGATTTTTGAGATATATTTTTAAGGTATTATGATGAGGGCACTTCTGAGCATGGCTTCATTGTAATGTCTTGCAATGACATCTTCTTCTTCTTATATTAGAACATAAAAAAAAAATCTCCATGTTTAAGATGAAGGTACCAAGTGTTTCTAGACATGTTGAACCAATAATTATATCATTGTCTTTATCGAACACATGTGTAACATTGAATTTGGATATGAATTTATAGCCATAAATTGTTACTTGTAAGTCTTTAATTTCATATTTATTGCCAATTGTTCCTTTCTTTTCGATTATACTTGGATTTCAAATTAATAATTGATTTGTGAAGTTGACATTGATATACTTTTCCTTATGGTTCACACCTATAATGATTTTAATCTTTTTATCTTGAATACTCCCTTTGAGCATTAATAATTTGAAGCACGAGATTCAAATTCCTTTACAAAAAAAAATTATTCCATATTTTTAATAAAATCCATTTTTAAAATCCCCCCCCCCCTTTTGTTTTCTTTGAAAAACTTTAAATACCCATTTACATCTCATGGTAATTACTTAAGATCCCACTAGTAGAAACTTAAGTAAGATTTATATTGTACCTCTTAATTTACTCAATTGAGAACCTTTATTTTTATAAAGAAATGTTTGGGCTTGGTTAAAATTTTTATTGAGTTTGGTAAAAAATAATCAAGTTTGGTAAAAATATTTTTATTGGGTTGGGCAAAATTTATTTTTAAAAGGTTTGGTAAAAAAAATTTACATGGCCTAGTAATTTTTTTACCAAGTTTGGCATATTTTTTTTACCGAGTCTAATACCAATTGTAGTGAAACTGTATGAAATTCTTATTTTCTGATTACTCTGATTCACCAATTGTAGCAGAAATGTACATAATTCCTATATTCCGATTATTGATTTTGTACAATAATTCCTAAATTCCGATTATTAATTTACCAAGTTTGATGTATTTTTTTTTTCCGAGTCTAATACCAATTGTAGTGAAACTATATGAAATTCCTATTTTCTAATTACTAATTCACCAATTGTAGCGGAACTGTACATAATTCCTATATTCCGATTATTGATTTCGTACACTATTTTCTTTTCTTTTTCTTCTTCTTTCTATGGTTATAAATAATGGCAATAGAATAATCTTCAACAAGATCTTTGAATTTTTAGATGGCCAAAATCCTAAATGTGGTCAAAGACCTAGACATCAAAGAAACTCTATTTTTCTTTTTAATGTGGTGAAAATCCAAATCAGAAAGTGGTTCTCATACCAAATGAAATGAACAAGGTTCATTTACTGAATATGACATGGACAACTTAGTTCATAAATTGAATATCCAAAATAAATGGGATAACATAAAAGAATCCATACAGACAAAATAATATATTGAATGTGTAATATGAGAGATGATGATTACAATGATGAATGGCCTTCGTATTTATAGGCCTCAAGGGGACCTTTCACGTAAATCCATATCTTTATGTGATGCACCTTTTAATAATTAATATCG
Source organism: Picea abies (assembly GCA_900067695.1). Lineage (NCBI taxonomy): Eukaryota > Viridiplantae > Streptophyta > Pinopsida > Pinales > Pinaceae > Picea > Picea abies. Next base: position 11,560 of record CBVK0100413942.1, read on the forward strand.
TAAGTTATCTAGTTTACACACACACACACACACACAAAATAAGAGATGTTCTTATCCAAGTGGATACTGGTGGCTACCCACTTGTTCCACTGATTTAAAATGGTTCCACGTGTTCATAGTTCTAATACAAGTTTTTAGGTTTAAAGCTTTCAATGCATTTTTTAGGTATTTCCCTTGTGTTTTTGGCACTTGACACAAGCAATGTAGTCTTTGATGCCATGGCCTGCCAAACATAGAGCATGGATTAACATTTGTAATGATCTAAGAAACACCCTAAATGGTTTTTTTTATGCAAACGTTGTGCCCACAAGAAGTTGACATGTCAACTATCCTCCTCATGGCTTGCATTCCTTTTGCCACATCATATCTAAGGGTTGGTGATTTGGATATTCATGGTTTTTTTCTCTTAGGGATTCATATTTTATTTTAAAAAGGCAGTCTTGTAATGTCTTCTTAATAATGAGTGTAGTTGACACATCTCTCTTCAAAGATAAACTACCGCTATTCTAGCTAATTTGTATTGCTTTTCATTTTACAATTTTTTCCCCTATTTTCATGCATTAATAGAATTTGGGTTTCACAATATTTCTATGCTCTCTGCAATATCTTTATGTGATTCCATATATATATTTTCCCTTCATTTCGTTCTCTATATAATCCAAATCAATGGTATAAGAACAATTTGTGTGTTATTTCTCCATGTATGCCCTCGATGAGGTTAGGCTATATGGATTTGGGTATTGAACTAATTGAGCTTTGGGAAGACCACTCTCACTAACCCAAGAAATATCCCATGGAATAATAAAGAAGGATGATAGAGCAAGAGATCATGTCAAGTTCTTACTCAAGGAAACCCTTATGCGACATAAGAAAGAGATGATGGATAATTATCTTGATCCTTTGGCAATTTCCAATGATGGTAGAGACACCTTCAACAAGTGATGATTTTAGAGATGAAACACTCTTCAAGGTACATGTTAACTTTTCTATTGATTTATTTGAAGGCCAGATAGACACAGATGCTTTAGAGAAATGGTTAAATTTGTTAAAAAGTTATTGGTACATGTTAACTTTTCTATTGATTTATTTGAAGGCCAAATAGACACAGATGCTTTAAAGAAATGGTTAAATTTGTTAAAAAGTTATTACTCTATTAAAAAACAATTTGACGGTGAAAAGATGATGCAGGAGCATCATGCACACTTGTATTTTTCCTAAGTTTGTAATATGGTCTATAGGTTTCTATATTGGTCTACATAGGGAGAAGTTTGTTTTCTTAAAAATGCCATGTAATGTAACAAATTTTCTATTTTAACATGAAGTTAGAGAATTTGAGTTTGTTAGTATTGTATCTAAGTTGGAGGATATGAATCCATCCTTGAGGATTCAAGTCAATCTCCTTTGTAATTGTATAAATGAGCTAATGTAAGAGTGAAAGAAGAGGGAGAGGAGAGAGAGGAATTCAGATAAGAGTAAAAAAGAGAGCACACGGGGCATGATTACTATGGGTAATAGAAAAAGGAGATTTAGGGTTTTAATCAAATAGAATTTGTAGACCCATTTTACTATGCAAAATTCTCCTTTATTTGATTTTCCATTATAGTTCTGTACAAATAGTGTGATTATGATTTTGTTTTATGTTGATATTTGACATCCCTATGAATGCATACGTTATTATTGAATCAATCAAGAGTAGAGCGTTGATCTAAATCTTAATTGGTTGGGCCTTCAAGAGAAATAGGAGTGAAGGAGATCATTATCCACTGTGAGATCAGTTTCCGTTTCATTTTTGAATAATCCCGAATGGAGGAGTAAAGGAAGCAACTACTGGTGGAATGATATCAAGGGGTTTGAAACAAAATTTTGGAGCGTTCAATATGAGGATGATAAGATTTATGCTGATATTAAGGCCAAAGAGATCAAGATTAATGCCTTGAACAAAGAAAGGGGATCGAGATCGGGTTTGAGTCTGTGTAGAGGAGGAAGAGTCTAACCATAACGAATTTATATCTTTCAAAAAGACAATTCCTTTAATATAACTAGTCACCGGTTGATGAAACCTGTAGTTGAAGAAGAAATATGCATTAAGTCCAACAACTGGTCCAGGATAATTTAAAAAAGGCGCAGTTATATTGTGTCATATGGGGGATGAATTAATCCACAAGAGGGGGGGAAATATAGGATAATGTCTAAGAGGGGTCCAAAGGGGAAGCACCCATGTCTATTAATTCCACCCACATTCCTAAATTTTATTATCATTATGTATTAAACTCTAGTTTATGATTGAGTGTCTCCAAAGCCAATCATTGGATGCATGTAAGAGGGTGGGTGTGAGAAGTCAATCCCACAGTTATTGGGAACATGGGGACTAAGTACAATCATCTTGGAGAAATGTATAACTCAAGTAAGCAAGCCAAAATGAGAAATTTGTATGGAAAATTATAACAGTTTTTAGACAATCAATGCTTTTGCATGTACAACAAGTAGAGAGCAAAAAAAAAAAGAGAGATTAGAGTTGGAACCTGTCTCTTATTTATTATCATTATGTATTAAACTCTAGTTTATGATTGAGTGTCTCCAAAGCCAATCATTGGATGCATGTAAGAGGGTGGGTGTGAGAAGTCAATCCCACAGTTATTGGGAACATGGGGACTAAGTACAATCATCTTGGAGAAATGTATAACTCAAGTAAGCAAGCCAAAATGAGAAATTTGTATGGAAAATTATAACAGTTTTTAGACAATCAATGCTTTTGCATGTACAACAAGTAGAGAGCAAAAAAAAAAAGAGAGATTAGAGTTGGAACAACCACAGAGAGAAAATTTGGATCATGTTGGAGTGAATTTTGGAGCGTATTCATAGCTAAAGACTAAAGAGCCAGGTTGTCAGGCCCGAAGAGTGAACTTTTGTGTGAGTTGCACTGTAACAACAAGTGTCTATTGTTGGTTGCTAGTAGTTTTCCTCGTAGTGAGTTCCCTTGAGTTTCTCAGCTAAGAGATTCCTAGATACCCGTACCAAAGAGACTTTGATAAACAAATGGGAGACTCGAGGGACTGCAATCAATGAAGGGGTACATTCCTTGGGTTGGATAGGTCGAGAGGAAGAGAGCTAGTAGAAAATAGAGATATTTGTAGGACAATACTAGTGGGTTGTGAGTTTTATGAGTTGTGAGTGGATAGTGAGATACCACCCTCTTTTGTGGATTACTAGCCTCAGCTCGGGGGTGATTTGCCGTTGAGATTTAGAACACCATGTCTATGGTTGGGTGGAACGTTCGTCCCAAGTAGCTGGTTGCACAACTATTGTTAAAAGATAAATGTTTTATATGATTTGTGTCTTGATTTTATGAGTTAAGTTGCTATGCATGAACTTTTTGTTTAATAAGAAGTTATATGCTAGTATGTGTGAGTTGTTACTTTCATTCATGAATGATTTTATCATGTTGTAGATGCATCAATTTAATGGTATCAGACAATAGTTAAGTCTGGTTGTAATTCGTAGCTAGAAGCTACATGAAATTAATTAGATAGAAGAAATTTTAATTCGATTTTTTCCGCACCATAATGTTCCTCAGTTGGGTTGGGGATGTTATAGATGGTCAACAGCCGGGTTAGTTGAATTGGAGAATTTTTTCATCAATGAGCATGCATTGTCAATGACCGATGGTTGACAGTCGGGCCAGTCAATTCATATATGTGTTGCAAGTGGTTTCCAAGAGAAGTGGTCGATGGTAGAGCATTGGGGAGATTCACAAAAAAGTTTGGTTTGTCAAAGAGAATTTCCAGTCTACCAATCATCGATGGAACTTAGATCAACGATTTAGATTATATTAAGTTTTCGATTGACTTTGGAAATTGATCAATGGGTTTTGGAAATGTTTAGCATATCAACAGTCGAGATCTCACCCGACTTTTAGATCAACGACTCAATTTTAAAAGGATGTTACAACAACAAAATAGTCATTTTTATATGAAATTTTCCAAATTATTCATATTTTTGAAGGTCATTAACTTGCGGGGCATTTTTGAGGCCCTAAACAATGTTCTTAGGAAATTAAAACCCACAAGCACAAAGCATATCAAGGTACACTATGTATCTAATAATTAAATAAAATAAATCAGAGAGAGCTACCCAATGCGCTATCCCAGACATAAAACAGAGCTTGTATGAGAAAGTTACAACCAAAATAGTAAGGGTAAAATTTTGGCACCAGACTACTTCCAGAGGGCATAACTCCTTGCTCAGAAGTCCATTTTGGGCTCAAGAGAAACCTATAGAAAGTTTGTGAACCATAGAAGATATCCATGAAGCCAAATTGGGAAACAGGGTATGTTAAAATGTGCAGGAAGAGAAAGAAGTCACATGTAGCATACATAGATAAGTTGAGAAAAATAGTCAAAAATTCTCTGGACCATAACTTTCAGTTCAAAGATCGGGTGTGAGAAAACAAATAGTCGTTGGAAAGGTCTTGAGGAGGAGAATGCATATGTACACCCATAATTTTGAATTGGGTACTAAAGTTTATCATAAAGTAATAAATATTTTTTTATAACAATAAATAAGTGGAAAATTGCAGTATGTAAATGTTGTAACTTTTCACTCAAAACTCATATTGAGGCATGAGTACAACCATTGGAAAGTTGTTTCAAAGAGGAATGCATCTAAGGAATTAACTTTTGATTTGGTGCATTGTGTCCTTCATAAATTGGGATAAATAATAACATGTATTCTAATTGATGAAATGTTTTATGCTATACATGTTCTAACAATAATTATTACATGCACATTTATTGCAGAATTAGAGGTACAAGAAATAGACTTTGGTTCTTATATGAGGAAGAGATTTATGGAATATTCTCAAGGATCTTACATCCGTGAGGAATAGATCATAGGTCTTCATGTTGGCATGGGTAATGTTGAGACAAAATCTAATGGAAGGAGAGAAATGCATAATCTAATAACTATGAGAAGCATGCATAGAGAAGTGCAGATAATTAAAGGATCATGAAGGTTCAGGAAGGGATATTTCATACCCTGAATATGTTGCATAAGAAATTCAACAAGGACTCTGGCACCAATCACAAAGCTAGTGCTAGGCAAGTTTCAACATTCAAATCCTAAAGAAAAAGGGATGATCACAGGAATGACCAGTAGTCAAGAAGCATGAGAAAGTGCCATCATTTTCAAAGATAGTCCACTAGAAGAAATCATGCAAGCTCATGGCCAAGGAGCATCCCATGTTTTTCAACTATCAGGTGGAAACAAAAAAGGCCCGAGGCATAAATCTTGAAAGGTGAGCTTAGGAAAATAAAGCCACTAGCTTTCAATGGTGAGCATAGGAAGGGAGAATAGTTCGAGGCCTGCATATTGGAAATGAAGAAATATTTCTAGTTGAATGATTACCCCTCCTGTGTAGAAGCTAGAATTACAACCTACCACTTGCAAGGAAAAAAAACCATGTGGTGGGATCAACTTAAGCAAGTCAAGCACCTTGATGAGAAAATGATATTGTGGAGGTAGTTTAAAGGATATTTCAAAGAGAAGTATTTGTCCAAGCATTATTATGAAAGGAAGATGAAAGATTTCTTTGAACTCAAGTTGGGAACCATGAAAATGGATGAATATGAAAAGAGGTTGTTTGAATTGTTGAAGTATGTTGACTTCATAAAAGTTGAAAAATTCAAAAGACAAAGGTTTCTAAGTGGTTATCCTCCTTCTATAGTGACAAGATTCAATATGACAACCCCAAAAATTTGGAGGAAACCATAAGGAGAGAAAGGAATCTTTATGAGCAAAGCAAAGGAAGGCTAGTTTTCCAAAAAACTTGGAATGAGAAGATGAAGGGTAATAAGGATCAAAGGAAGAAAGGTTTTATGCCACACTTTTTCAATAATGACACCCAAGAAAATAAACAAGGATAGTATGCCCAAAATGATCACAAGGCTAAAAATTCATTTGGGAAATTTCCAAGGAAACATCTTGTAGAATGTTGGGGATGTGAGGGAAATCATGTATATAGGGACTACCCTCATAAAAGAGAAAGAATGAGGATTTTCCACAACATTAAGGAGGATGAAACAATGGAATACATGGGAGGAAACATGCCAAGGATTTATGTAGCCTTGGACAACAAGAAAACTAAATATCAATCCCCCATGATTAAAGTGGAAGATACAATTTACAACCATCCCATAACTATTTTAATTGATTTTGGAGCTATCCATAGTTACATAAATGCTAACATTGTTGAAATATTTCACTTGCAAAGGATTAAGCATAAGAAATATTAGTTAGTTTAGTTAGCCATGGAAGCTAAGAGGAAAATAAATGAGTTGGTTAAGGATTGTTTGGTACACATGTATGGACTTAACAAAAAGGTAGATATAAATGTCATATCATTGGGTTCATATGATATTATGATTGACATGGATTGGTTGGAAAAACACCATGCTACCCTAGACTATTAAAACAAAAAATAGCATGCCTTGATAAAGAAGGGAAACAAGGAAAGTTTCAAGGAATTCCAAGAGTTGTACCTATTAGATATATTTCAGCTATGCAGTTGCAAAAGATTTTCAGGAAGAGATGTCAAATTTTTGCATCTCATATATAAGAGGAAACCAAAGATAAAGTGGCAAGAATTGAAGACCATCTGGTCTTAAAGGATTTTGAAGATGTTTTTAGAGAAATCCCATAATTACCACCAAAGAGGGACATTGATTTTTCTATCAATTTGGTGCCATGAGCTACCCCTATGTCCAAGACACCTTACAGAATGGGCACACCAAAATTGAAAGAGTTGTAGATGCAACTTGAAGATTTGTTAAAGAAGGGGTATATACTCCCAAGTGTGTCACATTGTAGAGCCACAGTTATTTTTGTGAAGAAGAAATATGGAACCTTAAGGTTGTGTATTGATTTAGATAGCTAAATAAGGTCACCATTAAGAAAAAGTATCATTTTCCAAGATCTGATGATTTGTTTAGTCAACTGAAACGTGCAAGAATATTTTCCAAGATTGACATGAGATCAGGATATCATCAAGTAAGGATAAAGGAAGAAGACATCAACAAGACAACATTCAGGACAAGATATGGGAATTATGAATCAAACACAGAATTGTAGCTAGTCTAAATCAAACACAGAATTGTTTGAAAATCAATTCAAAACTCAAAGAATTAAATTCAAACTACTAAACAAATATCTAATTGCTATTTGAAAGCCAAACAAATCATTCAAATCAAAATTGTTATGCTAATTTGAGATCAAACAAGATTATGATCAATCGAATGATTACAGAGATGCATGTACTCTATTCCATTTGTTATCACAAATTCTGGTAAACAGAATCGTATTGGATAACTCGACAACAATGAAATCGTTTTCATAACCAATTGAAATCAACACAAATAGTTGCTTCAGCCATCAACAAGATCACTGTCGTATCCAAATGAAATCAACATGATCGTTTTTCAAATTGATATAACTGTATTAAATATATACAAACAATCAT